>JANHZU010003132.1:114353-125634 GCA_032468055.1 Acrochordus granulatus | reverse complement strand
AAAATATGAAGTAGTAGTATCAGTTGTATGCTTGGTGCCATACTAAAAGAACTAATGGACACAACAGGAATTGTCCTGCCCAAAGTAAGAATAACATGTGGTAATTCTTCTGACTTTTTTATTGTTTCACAGCTATAGAAAAAAATCTTGCCAGACTAAAGACTCTATCATCTGCATCTATAATTTATTCTGTGAACTATTAGGGAGGGGCTGCCATTTCCTTCTTCATCTCACACATAATATCTGGGATGAGTTGCCTCTTACTCCTCTGGAATGCCCCTTCCCTCCTGAGAATCCACCTCCTCACAACATTCATCTGAGGAATGAATAGTAACACATTTAACAATTACATTACAAAAAGTTGCATTAATTGGACTAACACATATTCTTATAATGTGTATGTATGTATATACTTGATTTTTATAGCCACCCATCTCAACAACTCTGTGTGACATGCATCATAAAAATTAAAAACTAATTAAAACAATTAAAACAGTAAATATGGATGTTAATACAGGCAAGAAATGGGCCTTAATATCCTTAGAGCTCCATACCTGGGTACAATCACAACCCCACACAACAAAGTCTTCACAGACTTACTAAATGCCAACAGAATCGGGTCTTCCCAATCACTGGAAGGAGAATGTTCCAGATGGCAGGAGCTATGGTGGAAAACGGTTGTCTCCTGGTCCCTGACATCATACATGCCCAATCTGCCTAATCATATTGGATAGGTAGAAATGGAAAGGATAGTCTCTTAGGTTATCCAGCCCCAAGTCATGAAAGGCTTTAAAGGTGATAACCAGCACCTTGAATTGGACCCAGAAACACACTGGCTGCCAGTGCAGCTCACATATCAGTGATATTACATTATCAAATATCTGATACTACCTTTAATACTGTTCAGCTGCATTCTGCATCAGTTGGAGCTTTTTCCTTTACAAGATCCTTGGGAAGTTTCTAACAATAAAAAATGATCTAGTAGATTGTATATAAATAGCAAGAATAGCAATAACAATAATATGATAACTATTACAGATCTATAGTGTCTAATTTCATTGAAATTCCCCATGGTGCTATTAGGAAATTAATATAATCTATTTTCAAAATCTGCAAGTCCCTTTTATGCATAATATGCTCAGCAAATTTCATCCAGTATTTGCAAGCATGTTTTAATGAAAATGTTACATGATTTTCAATGTCATTAAACAGAAGTTTCAACAGTTTTGATTTCCGGGGCTGTTCCAGAATGAATGTTATTTTTTGAAGCACCAAACTTTAGAGCTCAGTCTAAAACTGTGCTTAATAGAATACAGAATTTAATAAGTTTCATAATATATCAATTGATGCAAGATTTGGTTTAAAAATACAACTACCAAAGAGCAATATATTCTTTTGTTCAGTTTCCCTCTCTTTCAAGGAGCAAAGTAATTAAAAAGTAGGGATAGAAATAGATCATAACATCTTTATGGATGAGGACTGAAATTATTGCTCACTTTGTAAAATGTGTCTAATTTTTTGCTTCTGATAATAATTTTATTCAAATTAATGTCCACTTTAAATGAAAAAGAAAAACAGTCTTGTCATGTCTAAAGAATAGTTCTTTAAGCTGTATGCTGTAAGCATTGGACTCCTTATTTCACAGTTGTTAAATGGGTAATTTTCTTTTTTTCAAGTAGAATCTATGGCATAAAAGAAGGTTAATTAGACACAAGAGAGGATCCTCATTTGCAAATATATTTAGACAATACAATCATAAATAAAATAAGTAATTAGAGAAGATTCATTTCTATGTTGCAAGGTGTGTAATGATTTACTAATTACCTTTGCCTTGAATTTATTTCTTAATGATCTGCAGCGTAACATTTATTCTTGACTAGCTTTTAATGAGCACTGTAACTAATGTGTGGATGCTATTTTTTTCCTTTTTTAAATTAATAACAAATATTAATTTAATTGATTGGAAATCAAAACTGTTGAAACTTCTATTCAATGCCGTTTTCCATTAAAAGATTGATATCTTGAAGACTGAACTATTTAACATTCTATTTCCTCCAAATTTTCAAAGGATATTAACATCTTATTCAGATCTTTAATCTGAAAGTTTTAGATGCAATTTCCCTGTGCTAATAGTGATTATTTTTTAGTATGTACAGTGAGAATGTAGATCTGTAGGTCTAAATGTTAAGAAGTCTGATGAGAGTAGAAATATATTTTTAGAGTCACTGATTCCACTTTTCTGTTTTTAAGTCATGTCCTGCTTTAAGTATTTGAGTAAGCAAGATTATGGCTTCCAATAGTGGATAAGTTGTACAACCACCTTAATCATACTATGGAAGGAAAGACAAGGTCTTTTTAAAGATTTTTTAGATTCTTACATTTTTCTAAAGAAATATAAAACTGGATGATCAGAGACATCTGCTGAATTGTCCTCCATGGGGACACCCCTTCTTTAGAAAAACTAAACCCAAGGCAAGTGTTCTCCCCTTCCATGGCCTTCTGAACCAAGGAAACCTTGTCTTTTTCAAGAAATATTTGGAGATCAACTAGATACTATTATTGTGATTATTATGTTTTAAGGGGGTCATTAAACAGTATAAATTCATTATTACTGTGAAGCCTTATAATATTCTATTCCTCTGAATTTTAAAGGTTTTTCATCAGTTAATCATGTATTTTGAATTTTCTACTCTCCCCTACCCATTTACCTCCAAACATTCTGCAGATTAGTTCCAAGTGACTTGATTTATGTATGTTCCTTTTCCATTACTGAAGCGGGGACATAATATTTTAAAACATAAAACTGTAGTATTTGCCAATAAAAGTTATCCATTAATGTTTTTCTCCAGGTCAGGGCCATGGCCCAGGAATATAGAGTTTTCTGAATTCTCAGTCCTTTTCTCAAACTTTTATTTGGAGAGACAGGACATTTTGAAGAACACAATTTACCCAAGTCAGAAAAACTAACAAAAGAAGAGGAGGAAAGGAGACAATACTGAATGAGATGCAAGCCTTTCTTTTGAACTAAATGTAGTAAAATACATTAATTCTATGATCAGATGTTTGGAACTGAGATCATAGGATTAGAATTTTTGAGTGTTTGTTTTTAACGACAATTTATTGCATATCATGTTTGATTATTGAGTCTGTCTGGATATTTGACTAGATGGTACAGTTTAGGAAGTCCAGTTAATTTCTTAGCAGTGTGGCTATTGTATTGTTTTAGAAATACATGTTTCAAAAGTGATTAAAAAAGAGTAAATCAAAACCAAACCAAAGAATTATATTTATTTAACCAGTTGGAATAATGCTTTGAGTCAATGAATTTTAAAGTTGCAAGTTGATCAAGCATATTAAATTTAAATAAATCAACATTTTGAATGGAAACAACAATCTGAGTTGGACTTGAATAGAGCCTCACACAAGTGAAGTGGTGGCGCAGGGGATTAATGCTGCCAGTTATGTTGACCAGATGGCCGGCATGCTGGTGGGTTGATTCCCAAGCTCTGCATGGCGGGGTGAGCACCTGTCACTTGCCTCAGCTTCTGCCCACCCAACAGTTTGAAAACACATAAAAACTGGTGAGTTTTTATATAAAAATAAAATAGATAAATTGGGTACCACTTCGGTGGGAGTTGGCTGGCTTTGGCGGGACGGGCGAGGTGAGCAGCAATAGGGTAAGCAGTGAGGAGTTGAGCGGCGAGTCGAAGGCGACCCACTCTCCTGCCAGGGTGGAGCAGGAACTGAGGAGATGCCTGGATGCAACATCGCTGGCCAGTGGGGGAGCGGGGTAAGTTTACGCAATTGTATAAATATCTAATCTATGTAAGCCATCAAGAGTCTTCAGAAATTGGCGGCATAGAAATATGTGTGATAAATAAATAAATAAACTAATTTGGTGATTGTTGGATGTAGAAGATCAGGGCTGGTATATGAAAAGTGGTGGTACTATGTCAAAGGCCATAATTTTCAGCTTCTACCCATTTCCAGGTTTGGGTAGAAATATTTGGAAGATTCTTATATAATGTTTTTTATGTTGAAATAAATATTTTATTTACCCAATGAAATATTGGAAAGAAATTAGGTCAGGAAGCTTACAACACTTTATTTACTTCTGCCTTTTGGCCCATCTGTCTCTTCATCTTCAGAATAATGTTGCAAAAATGAATAGAAGAGGACTAAACTGATATGATTGGAGAAACAGGCAAAATATTGATGGGTTAAAAAATTACCCAAATCTGATTTTGGGGCTGTAGAGAAAATCCCACACTTAGAGAGAGAGAGACACAAACAATGCATCTCTATGGGAGAGACAACTGGGCAGTCAATCAAAATATTTACCTCCGCAGAAGGATAAACCTCAGGCAGATAAAACAACTAAAAAGCTACCTAGAACAATCCAATCAAATGTGGACACAGCTGAATGTTGGGTATGAATCCACATTCAAGCCAACTTAGCTTTGCTAAGAGTGGTAATGTGCCAATTCTTCCTTGTGATTATTGCATCTGAAGATCCCACCTATCAGTCAAAATCATAGTAACCTGAATTGTTTTAGGGCAATATGGCATGGGAAGCAATGTTTCTTTACAGATTAACATGCTTATAAATTGCATAAGGTGACTAAATAAGGTAATAAAACAACACCTTGCATTCAACTTGAGATTCACTGAGCTACTGGAATCTGTGGAAGTAATTAGAATCCTCAGCTGTACAAGCTCTACTATTTTGGGGGCTATACACATATTTTTTCTGGCTTTTTTGAAAGGCTGGGCAGAACATGTATGGGTAATTTCAGGAGGTAATAAATGCTTTTTTGAGGGATGTCATGATGCTGTCTGTTTTGAAAGAGTAGTGCATTTTTTGATCTGACCATTCTTGGTAATTTTTGATCTATATCCAACTTTCCCTTTAAAGAGAGGCTATTGAGAAGACAGTAGGAATTTGGCTGCCAAGGATGCAAATGGAAACAGATTCTGGATTCTTTCCATTCATGGGGAAAGGCTAATCATAGGCTAGAAACACCACTGATCATTCTAGTGAATGACTGTCATAGAGTCCTGGAAGAAGCATGTCTTCTTGGGGTCCTCTTGGAGCCATTGATGGCTCTGTATTGTCTTGGACTACCTTCAAGGTTTACAAATATTCTCAGCTCTACAGTGACTCATGACACTATCAATTTATAGTTGGATTACAGAGAATCCTTGGTTCTCTGATAATTAGGATAATTAGGACCAGATTTTTCATTTTAAGTAATGCTATCATAAGTGCAACATCATCTGATGACATTATTTAGCAATGGTGATTCCAGCTTTCCCTGTTATGGTGATAAGCAAGGACCACAGGTCATTAAGCAAGGATCTCCACACAGCTTCATGCTGGCTTCCAAGAAATGTCAGAATATTATTATTATCATCAGACCGGGACGGGAAATTAATGTTTGGTATTGCCTTTTTTCTGAAATAGGTGAGTGTCAGAGGTATGCATTCACACTGCCTCAGCACTCAAGTGCAATTATGACATTGCCATACTGGACCACTTCTTAAACAACAACATTAAATTTAATTTGATACAATCTCCCTCAAGTAAAGATTTATACTGTCTTATGACTCCTGCTGATCTACATTTATCAGTTTTGGGAATGGACTGTTAATTCTTTATCTTTGGTTTATAAAGCTAATTAAATACCCAGAAATGAATGAGATAATTTTTGCAATTAACTAGTTATAATAATAATAAAGTGTTACCAGTAATTGAAACTATAGCCAATAGAAAAATTCTACAAAAATGTATAGTGAGATTCCATAGAAATGAATAGGGATGTACTGTATGTATATCCTGTCAGTTGATATTATATGAGTTAGAAGCGCAGCAGCTCAGGACTTCCTTTAACCAATTTTTTAGCTCTCATGCAGTAGAGATGCAATTACATTTCTTACTCTTGAGCTTCAGTTCCTAAGTGCAGATAATCTATAATGTTGGTTTTATGATGAAATTGTTCTATTTTTCTCTCTTTTACACACAAGTTTTCTTCTTCTATGAAGATGTAACATGAAAGAAGAAAATTCAGATTTTCCCTCCCTTTTTCCATCTATTTGCTTTATTTTTAATTTCTTACAGTACCAGACTAAGACATTTGGCTGCTAGAGACAAAGAACAACTGGTATACATTCCCTGTTCAAATTAACTTTGTCATCAACAAAGTATTTCTTCATTTTTACTGTTGGACAATATTCTCCATTTTGCTATTTGGTCAGGCTAAGGTTGTCAGGAAAGTTCATACGGTATAAAACATTTTCTATATATATAAAACTTCATTTCAGTTCATTGTATGAAAGTTCATTGTATAAAACATGCACTGCTAATGCCTCCAAGCACTGAAGTGTTTGTTACATTTTCCTGCTGCACTGCACTCCTGTTGGATGCACCTTTCAAGACATTTCTGAGTTTGGAGGATGGGGGATGGCTGATTGGGGGCTCCTTTCATGAGCCTGCTATTGTTCCTACCAAAGTGGTTTATCTACTCACATTTGCCTGCTTTTGAACTGCTAGGTTGGGAGAAGCTGGAGTGCATGACAGGAGCTCACCCTGTTTTAAGCACAGTGGTACCTCACAAGACAAGTAACTCACAAGACAAGAAACTCGCAGGACAAGCAAGAAATTTAATCAAAAAATAGTCCGCTAGACGAGCCACAACTCACGAGATGAGGAAACTTCGTGCCAAACCTTGCGTGTTATCAGAAGCATGCTCTGTATTTCCCATTCAGGCAACTCCGCGTGAGAGTTTTGCCGACTCTTACCTCGTGCTTTACTCCATTGCTGCAGACAGCAACCCCGTGCGCACGTTCTGCTAACACAGCAAGCATGCGTATGTTCTACCGACTCTCCTCTCATGCAGTTTACTCCATTGGCATAACAGAAGCCGTGTGCGTGCATTCTACCGACTCTCCTCTCGTGCAGTTTACTCCAATGCCATACCAGAAGCAGCGTGCATGAGTTCTACCGACTCTCCTCTCATGCGGTTTACTCCATTGCCTCTTGGGTTATTGGAAAAGAGTATTTGCTATGACCAGTGTGTTTTCTTGACAAACCTCTGTTAATCTTTTCCCTGCTTCATTTTGTATTCCAAGTCAACATCAGTATCTTCAGCATCAGTATGGGGCGTAGACTTCGATTATTGTGATGTTGATTGGTTGCCTAAGATTTGAATTGAGTTTATTCTATCATTTTAGTGTATGTATCCCAGCACTGCTTTTCCCACTTTTTTATTGACTTTAAGGGCTACTCCATTTCTTCTACTATTCTTGCTCATAGTAGTAGATATAGTGGTCATCTGAATTAAATTCACCCTTTTCCATCCATTTTAGTTCACTGATTCCCAAGATGTTGATGTCCAAACTTGCCATCTCATATTTGACCACATCCAGCTTACCTTGATTCATAGATCTTACATTCCAGGTTCCTATGCAAGATTGTTCTTTACAGCATTGTACTTCCCTTTCACCTCCAGTCACATCCACAGGTGAGCATCCTTTCTGCTTTGGCTTGCTACTTCATTCTTTCTAGAGCTATTTGTAATTGCCTTCCCCTCTTCCCCAGTAGCATATTGGACACCTTCCACCCTGAGGGGCTCATCTTCCGGCATCATATCTTTTTAGCCTTTTGATACTGTCCATGGGGTTTTCTTGGCAAGGACACTGCAGTAGTGTCCTTCTCCAGTGGATCACATTTTGTCTGAACTCTCCACTATGTCCTGTCTTGGGTGGCCCTGCACAGCATAGCTCATGGCTTCACTGAGTCATGCAAGCCCTTTTGCCATGACAAGGCAGTGATCCATGAAGGAGAAGAAACTTTGATTGATGCTTAATTAGTGGCCCTCTCTTCTCCCTTTCTCATTCTCTCACAAACACAGTGAGCTGGTTATTTTCCTATGCTTTCCTTTTTTTTTTATTTCCACCAACTTCTCTTTCAATGGGATTATGATTTGTGCTGTTCTCAAATCAGTTATTCTTCCAATGCATCATTCCCCTTTCTTCTGTTTGTTTGTTCTTTCTGCTACCTTCCACCCTAATTCTCTGCTTTTTATCACCGTTTAGCCATGCATGCCAATATCAGTCTTGATACCATCTCTTCTTATTTTGTCAGCCAAAACTCAGCACTAGGCTGGCATCAGTTTATCTGTAGGAAGTTACTGTGATGCAGAGCCATCAGATTCTCTGGAATCTATCATATATCTAATGAATGCTTCCAACTTTAGTTTACATCTTGTATTTATTCAAGTTAATTTGATGATGAGGACTAGCTATAATAAGTGGAATACCCCATGAGTAAAAAACTAAATTACTCATTTCTCTTTAAAGGGTTGTCAAAATGATACTCTGGTTCATGTCTCTAGAAAGTATTTGTATCTTGCTTTGAGTGCTATGTTCTTCCTGACTTTGTGCAATTATGGAGCTTTATTGACCAGCTTCATACTGTCCTAGATAAAAGCTGGGCTATTGTATACAGATTGCATACAAAAGAATTAACTTGACTGTTATTTATACAGTCTGGTAGAAAGTGTCATTGCTGAAATCTTGAATATGTAGAATTCATGATAAATGAGCATGTAATTGAAATTTTTGAAGTGGGTAATATAGAATCTGAAACCTGAAAATTATAAAATATGTTAGGAACCAGTCACAAGGTTAATCTTAAAGCTATTTTAAATGTGGCCTTTGGTAAAGCTGATCTGCTCCCTTAGGCCGTACAGTCTTAGCTTCATTGGGCCAAATATGTCTGCCTGTACTGTGTGTAGCATATTCAGATGTTCCCAATCAGAATTTTGTTGTCAGTGGTGATTTGGATTACGGTTTTCCTCATTTCAACTCTAAGAATGAGGTGTTTTATCTCCTATGGTACCAGTCTGAATAATACAAGGGAAGACTTCCCATCATTAATACCAGCATGATGCCATACTTTCTTCAAACTTTAGTAAGAAAAAGATGTAGCAAATCATCATTGTTGAATTTTTCTCCCATCCTTCTCTTGTTTCCCTGGTTTTCCTGGGAGATGTATGATGTTGGACTTTTTTTCCAAATTCATTTCATTAAAGATTACAAATAGAAATAATAAAAACTAATAGACTATAACAATATTTTTTTAAAAAAATAAGTAAAAGAGAAAGGAAAAGAGGGAAAAAGAAGCAACTTTTCCTTTCATCCCAGCAAGTATAAACAATTTTAGTAGTTTATCACTGCCTCCTAACAAAACATATACTCTTGTCACTCCATAACTCATCTCTTAAAAACAAAATGTAAAAGTTTCATCATTAATTTCTTATCAGCAAAAGTCCAGTAAGGGATACCAGAGACAAATAATAATCTATTTTAACCTTGATCAACTAAACAAACCCTGTAATCCTTTCCTGTACTTTTAACAATCTTAATTCTTAGCCACTTAGCCCTTCAATAGTCCCAGAGCTTGATTTCTGGACATTTTTTTGCAAGATTCTATTAATACAACATTATAATAAAATGAAATTAGTTTATCTGACTGTGTTTTCTGTTTAGTTGATCTGGGAGGGCTGAATATGTAGACTTCCAGTTGACACTCTTAATTTTTTGTCCCATTAGGGATTTCTTTTTTTACTGTTAAGGCACTGGGGATTCTTGTCTTTCTTGTCTGATTGTTTCCCAGGCAGAATCTCTTCTCCTTGTTCCCCAAGACCACTTGCACATTACATTACAATCTTCCCTTTCTCCAGAGAGATTATAGCAAGCCAAGATCCTGCACCCGGCTGCCAATTTCTGTTATAAATGTCATCCTGCTGCCAGAGGATATCTAGCTCACCATGGTCAGAAATCAGGATGTAGGGAATGTAGGGGAGTCAGGAATTCAGGATGTAAATGATGGTATAATAATGCAACACATTGTACCTTAGTTATACTTAAGAAAATAGATGCAACTAAGGAAATTGTGGCAAACTAAATATGCGATATCAGTTGCTGTTACCAGTGTCATTTGTAGTTACATTTTTAGATCTCTGAAAAAGATTATGTGAGTATATTATTGAGTCCATATATGTTATAAGCATTTGAGTTATGCAAGCAACATTACAATAGTTATTGAATTTTAAATCTTATGTATAACTAAAATTATAATCTAACATTTTTGCTGTCATAAATAAGATATCAAATGATTAGGTTAAGAAATAATTCCAACTAATTGCTTTGAGATTTGGTTTATTAATTTCTATAATAAGTTAATTAACAGCAAACAAACTATATATGGAAGTAATTTTTTCTGTTTCTTCTTTACGTGATTTGCTCAGACTGATGAAGTTTATGATGCAAAAAAAGTCCATGCTGTAACTTTTGCACGGAGTAATATTTGATGGTATAGGTAGACCTGGTTTAGTGACTGCCAGTAGAATTGGCAACTCAGTCATTAAGCAATTATTATTAATTAAGTCATTAATAAGTCAAATATATTTAACAGAAATAATAATTAGTAGGTATTATACTGTGATATTATTAATTTTTGTCTCAAAATGTCCTTAATTTTAATGGAAAATACATAATACTTATATATTTTCATAACTACAGACTATGTATTGTAGCTGAAGAAACCATCTGAAATGGATCTTTTGAGCTAAACAACTACTTAAACTAAACACATTTTTTGAAGGATTAAAGCAGCTGTATTCTTTGTAAGTTCATATATCTATTTTGATGGTTTTCCCCAGTATTTCCATAAGCATATGCTTGCAGAGATCACACTTCTATGGATTTCTAGTGTAATAAAGTGGCTCTGAAGCACACAAACATGCAATCACTTAGGAAAAGCTTTTGAAGAACTCACAGGAGATCTCCCAGGGATGCTACACCTTAATCCTTCAAGGAGCAATGCTTTGTTTGTGCAAACTCGTGTTGCAAAACACCTGCTTCAAGGGTTTTGTGTACCACCTTTCAAATTTATATTAACTCTATAAATGTAAATACATTCAGAGTTTATGATCATGCTTTTTTACCATACAACTACATCAACATAGTGCATTTCTTTTGCTAAAATGATTAATCATTTTAATGATTATTACTGGGCATCTCCATAGATTGAGTATAATCTGCTTCAAACTGCTATTGTGATTTGGAATGTCCATTCAGTTTGATCGCAACAAAAGTTTAAAAAACAGGCATCTGGATTGGATTTTTCTCAAGTCGAAGAAGTTTCACCTTTTATCCAAAAGGCTTTCTCAATTCTGAAATTGAACTGGTAAGAGAGCTGGTTTATACTCTTCTAGGA
>JANHZU010003132.1:0-12634 GCA_032468055.1 Acrochordus granulatus | reverse complement strand
CCAGTCCAGATGCCTGTTTTTTAAACTTTGTTGCGATGCAATTACCCTGGACGAGTGAGAGTCTTCACAGACATTCTGGATCTTAGTTACACTAATTCAAATATGTGTTCCAATTTCCTATATAGATTCTAGTTTTTGAGTTCAACTGAACTGAATGAAAGGAGTAATGGTATGCTTGTATTTATAAGATAAAGAACCTTCTGGATGTTGTTACAAAAGCCAAGAGTTTTCTTGGAACTTCCATGCACTTTCCCTGGAGAGACCACATGGGTCTGAGATGCTGTGCTGTGATAAAACAACTTCCATTGGCAAGTGGATGTTTGGAGATAATCTATGCTTCCCCTACCTTTGCATTAGAGTTTTGGACCCAAATAACATGATGAATTCCCTTGTTTGCTGCTTGGATGCTAACTGTCAATCAAGTATTTGGCCTTGTGTGGTTTTATTTTAAAATCATTTTACATTTTATTTTTGAAATTTTTCATGGAACACTATGATGCTAGGGTTCCGTGAAACACAGTCTAGGAACTGCTGGTCTTGTGTATCTAAGTCCAATTATAGCATCAAGGATAAGTATATCTGGAGTCCCTGTTCCTGCCAGCATCACTTTCTGGTTTTCTGAGGCTGCTGAAACTTTTCATTACATAAAAATATTATTTCTCAAGGAATGATTTTGCACTAAGGTACTTTTTATTTGCTGTTCTTGCCAGGAATTTGGGATTTCATTATAATCAGCCATATATTTGCTATTATTTATTGCTATCTCTTAACTTTTCATGTCATTTTGATTGCTTTTAATTTCTCCTCCAAAGTGATTTTCTGTTTTGCTGCCATTCTCACTGTTGATTCAGAGTTTAGACCAGAATGCATGTTTTGGCCGTCAGTCTCTTCTTCCATGTCTGAATATCCTTCTCTATTATCATTTCATAATTTGCTGTCATTAAACATGATTGACTTCACTTTTCACTTGTATACATTAGAACACAGACAAAAATAAAGACTGGTTTGTCTTAAATCATTCACTGTTGCTTTAATAAATGACGATCATAGAAAATATTACTATGGAAACTTCTAAGTGAAAGATTTCCTTTGCTATCAGTTATGAAGATGTGTTAATAAAGAGCTTATGAGGATAGGATGATATTCACAATATTAAGTGCAAGTAGGATGAAAACCAGTGATGAAAGTACCCATTAAGAGATGAAACTTTTTCTCTTCTAGCCATACTGATTACAGGTTTGAAGCAGCAAAAGCAAAACTATTTATATTTGTGTGCATATGTGTATATACATGCATACATACATACATATACATATACATCTTTTATCATATTAAATAGAGCCAGGGGAGTTATTTTTTCCTTCTTCATTGTTCCCCATTTAGAACACTGTATTTTAATAATTATATTATTGTATTTTAATGCTGTATTAAACATAAATTATCATCTTAAGGGTTTTTCTAATTTCACAATCTGGACAAACATTCTCCTGCAGAACTTCTACCCATGCTGTAGAAGCCATACAAAATACACAGAAATTAGAGTATCTTTCAGAGCAAGAAAACAATGGCAGAGCTCCTAATTTATTGGCTTCACAGGAAAAGTTTTTAAAAATTCAGGGAGATATTCAGAGATGTATTATTCTGGAAAGTAAGCTCATGCCATTTATCTTGGCAAACATCAAACATTAGTTATGACCATAAGACTTAATTTGGATATATATTATACCAATCACTGGATATAATTGGATATGATATGATAAAACAAAGTATTGGCTTTAATTGTTTTCTCCAAAAGACCCAAAGATAGTTCTAATGATACAAGAGTACAGTCAATATTCTTTTTCACTGATTAGCTTCAACACAGAGTGGAAACACTAACAAAACCTGCTCTGGGATTTTCTTCTTAATTTGCTTGTGCAAACCCCTTTAAGTAACTGTGGTTCTGAAAAGTTCAAGAACCCTTTATTTATGTTGTTATATTTATGTGGTGCGAACAGTTAAAATGCTGGGCTTGTTGGCTGGAAGGTCGGCAGCCACAGTTCAAGACCCAAGTACTGCCATGCAACAGGGTGAGCTCCCGTTACTTGTTCCAGTTCCTGCCAACCTAGCAGTTTGAAAGCATGTAAAAATGCAAATAGATAAATAGTACCACCTTTTTGGGAAGGTAAATAGATAATACCTCAGTGTATAGTCATGCTGGCCACCTGACCAAGGAATGTTGGCTCTTTGGATAGGAAAAGGAGATGATCACTGTCCCCTAGAATCGGCCATGACTGGAAGGGAAAACCTTTGCTATGTCTTTGTCTATGCCACTGTGGTACCGTGGTTCAGATGCTGGACAAGGAATAAGGAAGCTTAAGTAGTTCAAGCTATAGGACTACCAGATCTGAATTGTAGAAGCCAAATGGGGCTTCCATTAAGACCCTTTTCCACTAAATGGAAGTAGATACATAGTTTTTGTTTGTTTGTTTGCAGATGACTAGTGATGATCCAGATCATCATGTCATTTTTGTTTTTTAGAGAAAATGATAAGTTACTTATGCAGAAAGTAAAGTGTTATGAAACAGATATATTTAATTAAGATTCAAATATGCATGTTATTTCTAGTAAACCTTAATGATTTTTGCTAATTAAGATTGAATTATAGGTTTTACAATTGTTTATAGATAACAGATAAGATATGGGAAGCAGTGATCTTTGGTTGAAATATTAAGAAAGATGATAAGTTTATACTTGTGTTGATTAAGGGTAAGGCATTTATTTAGATTGATTTTTCTTTTTTTTCCTCTCCTTTTCCCTCTGTACTTTTCAATTTTTTTACTTATTAGGTTTTTTTTCTTTGTATTTTTAAACTAATAATGATTATTTAAAATAATAACAATAGCAAGTGTATGTACATATCCACTGCAGGAAATGATCTCTTAATTGAAGCTTATAGAATGCAATCTATCTCATTAATCCATTGTGGGTTGATAGATGAAAGAGCATGACTGGCTGAAAATCACTCAACCAGCTTCCATTCTTGAGGACCAAGTACTTGTAGATCAGCTGTCCATGTTTAGTGCAGATAATTGTCGGTCACCTGTCAATGCTGCAATAAAAATGTTGATCTCAAATGTTGATCTCAAAAGAGTAGGGGTCATAGTATCTTCACCTTTCAATCCAAAGCACTCTCAGAGTGCTATGTTCTATACAGAGTCAGAGGCTGGATAAGGAAGGATAAATATGGATGGTTCCATTACTAAACCAGCTGAAGTTTCTAAAAAGTGAAATGGTGCCTTTGACAAAGGTTGTATTCTAGAAATCAAATTTAAGTCATGAGATGGTTATAATGAATAAATATAAGAGAAGAGTTTGCTAATCTTCATTGAACATCATGTTTAGGCTGGTTGTCAATCATGTCTGTAAGCTGTGAGCTTGTATAAAAGTACAAAGGTTAAAAATACAAAGATTCTGAAAAGCCTTTTTTATTTTATTACACAACACCGCTGTCTGTGCACAATTTCAGAACAGTAAGGTCTTGTGGCTTTTAAGGTTTCAGTTTTGTAGACAGGACTACCAAGTTTTAAAAGACACTCCACAGGCAATGATGGGAGCTGCAACAAGTTACAGAATACGAATCAGCCAATTGACAATGAATTAGTTAGGGAGATCTGAAATGAGTTTCTGCCTTTTCAACCATTTTGACTGAACATTGCCATTTCAACGTCAAGAAAAATGTCTACTATTAAAGACATGAAAGAGCAACTGAAAATGGCCCATTACCTTTTGTTAAAGTCAGCTCTCATTTTATAATGAGTGATAGCTAAGGGCCAAGAGAAGTTTTCTAGTAAACATGGAAGCCTTATCAGAGTTGTCTCAAAGACAGCATCATTTTCCTCAGGTACACAAATAATGATAGGTGATCTGTCTTCCCAGTACAGAATTTCCCACCAGCAACATAACAAAGCTGGCTCCTTCATAAGTGGACCATTTCACTTTATACTGTTTTTATACACTACAGCAGTTTCTTTCTTCCTTGATAATCAAAGCCTTGTTCAGGACTCCCAAAGGTTGCATCTTCCCTGGCAACCTGCCTCATCAATGTCAAAAGGGTTGGGGATGGAAAGAGCAGAGCCAGAGCACACACATCTGTATCCTTCCACAAATAGAATGTTTTAACACCTGAGGAGAGCAAAGACAGTGAAACAGTGAAAATCATACTTATTGGAGTAAACTTCATGTTTCTGATGGCCCTCTCAGTGGATCAGGAGTTTATTCTATTCTATTTCATATGCTGCCCATCTTGCTGTGATTTTGGGTTTGACTTACCTTCTTCAAAAATATCCATCTTTATTATACTACAGTTTAAACAACAACAGAATTATTTTCATAACCTTTTAACAAAGAAAACCAATTGTCCAAATTATGTTATTTATGAGTTGGCTGAAGATTATATATGCTGGAGTGATTTATTTTCCATTTTATATTTATTTTATTAGCAGTTTTTAGTTTCCTATACTTTAAGTAAAGCTCAAAGAAAGAATCTTCCCACAAATCATGTCAATTCTGGAAGTATGAAAGCTGTAAAGATGAATGAAAAAAGAAAGCACGTATCAGCAATCCATACATACAGTATCTTTGACCGTAACTGAAGTTGAAAGCAATTCCCAAAGAAATTCTACATTTTATAATTTAGAAACAAAAACAATCCTATCCTAACAATGAGGATAAATTTTAAAAAAGTAAATAAAAAGAAAGGAAGGAAAGAAAGAAAAAAGTCTGATGACAGATTTTAGCATAAAATAAAATTCTCATTCAGCACACCTTCACTCCATTTAGCACGGAGACAACAATTATGGAATTGTCTACAAATTGAAAATAATAAGATAATCATATTACAGAAGTTTTCCATAATTGTAGAAAACAGCTTACAACAGCTACAGACAAACAAAAGCTCCATTTCACGGCAAAAAAAGAGTAAAGTATTAATATTTCACCATTCTGCAAGCTGCTGTTGTTCAGTGACCCTATTTGAACCCAGTAAAAAACTGTTGCATTTCTGTAAGCAATCTGGCTATTTGGAGTTTTTCATTTTCCATGCTTACTTAAAGCAGTCACCATAACCTGGTTATGGTGGCTGGAATGCCCCAAAACAATTTGCTCCAGTCTTGTGAGACCTGCAGATTACTAGACTTCATCTGAGAATAATTTGATGAAGACTTGACCAGCACTGATAAAAGCAGTCAAAGAAGAGATGCAAAACTAAGGAAGACGGGGAATGAGGATTGGAAAAGTAGAAGAACCTGGCATCCATTCTTAGATAGCTTCAGTCATCAGAGAATAAACAACTATCTAGTTCATCAGCATACCAGATTCGATACAGAATGTTCTGTGTATTAAGTATGAAAAATAGACAGCTGTGATTAGGGCTTATAAAGAATTTGTAGTAACACAGCCACTAACAGACACTTTGTTTGGATTCTCTTCAATTACTTGAATAGTATCTCTGCTCTATCTCTGTGCAGCTGCAAATAAATGTTAATTGACAATATAGGTTTTGTCATCCCTCAGGTCAAAAAATGATGGTGGCAATTAGAAGTTAGAATGACAAAGTCTAGCAGAATGTATTATGCTGCTGATGTGGCATTAGTCTTTCACTCTTGCTCTGCTTCCTTATATTGGAAAAAAAGCCAAGACACTGTCAAGGGTTCTACACAAAGGCTGCATTTTTGTGTAAACCTGCATCAAGGAACATACATTAGCCAAATGAATTATTTTTCAAATTTCCCCACTGTAAGCTGTATGACCATGAATATTGGATTTTCATCCTCAGCAGATCAGAATAATAAATAGTGTTAGAAATAAAAACTCTACCATTTTTTATTTGCACTTCAGTCAGAAGACTCTAGGTTGTTGCAAATTCCTGTGAATATTATTCTCTAGAATGTTTTTTTGGAATCCACTGAAACTGAGAACTTTCATATGATAAATTATGAAATGCTTTAATTGAAAACAAGAAAATAGATAAATATATAGAAAATCTCTACCTGAATAGAAGGAAAACTGGTATACAAAGTGGGATGGAAGTATGCATGTCCTTCATCTTCATCATTCGCGCTAAGAGCGTTCTTCCGGAACGGATTAATCTCGTCTTGTGAGGCACCACTGTAAATAACTTTTAAGCCTTGCCATCATTTTTCTGTAAATCAGATTTTTTTTCCTTTTTCTTTTATTTAATACTACTATGGAAGACACCGATGACCAAATTTCTACATGATCTCAGTTACTTTCAGTTGCTGATTAAGGAAAAATGTATACTGTTGTTGGGAAACATACTTTGTTATTGTCATTTTCCATAGTGTTGGTTACTTGATTGTTTAAATAAATTTATAAAACTATATAATGCAAAAATGGATTACTTACTGTCAGATATAAGGAAGTATAAAAGGTAAAGATTTCCCCTGCCAGTTGTGGCCAAATCTAAATGGTGGTGCTCATCTCCATTTCCTAGCTGAAGAGCCAGTGTTTGTCTGAGGATACTTCTGTGGCCATGTGGCTGGCATAACTATACGCTGAGGAGCATGGACATTCTCACCTTCCCACCCTGGTGAGTGGTGGGAAATTTATCTATTATCTATTTATCCATTTGCATTTTTACTTGCTTTCAGACTGTAAATTAGAGAGACAATGGGAGCTCACTCTGTTTTGTGGAAGTTCTTGGATCTTAAACTCAAGCCGCCAACCCTCTAGATGACAAGCCCAGTGTCTTAACTGCTTGGCCACCTTGCTCCCCATAAGGGAGTATAAGGTTTATAGGGGTTAGTAATAATGTACTCACTGTTTTTCAAGGTAGGTTTACACGTTACAGAACATGTATTTTGTTAAAAAAACCTGTGATGATTGTTATCTTAGATTTATTGTATCTTTTCACCTTGCTTAAGTAAGGAATTGCTACGTTAGTTGAAATCAAATATTTTTATTATATTTAATTCAATATTATTGACTCAAATAAATTATTCTAATACTTCAGAAAAAAAAAACAAGGAAATGGCATTTGTCCTTACAACAGCAACCCTGTTAGCTGGGTTGGGTTGAGAACCCAAAGTCACCCAGCCACCATTAATAACTTCACCTTTCCCAGCATTATGGACTTCTCAGGATTGCTGTATTTTTACATAAAATGTCTGAAATACAACCTGACTTGGATTATTTGTGCCTTGAATAAAACTTCTATATTGTTTAGTTTGTATTCTTGGCTATCCATGATATTTTCAAGAGACTTTTCTAACAACAAAATTCAAAAGTATCACTACAGTTTCTACTCTAATTCTTCAAAAACTAACTTTTGGTTCCATATAGTGCCATATGAAAACTTCTAAAAATATGCAGGAAGGTAAAGGCTAAAGTAATTCTCCTGATATGGGGTTATAATGTCGGATTTACATTGTAGACACTAGGTTTCTTTCATAATATTTAATGCCAGGATTCTTTGTCATTTCATTGGAATACTTGAAAAAGGAGCTCAGCAGATGGATTTAAATTGGGGTTAGCAAATATCGAGATAGACTCTTGGACCCAAATCTAAAACTAACCTTTGGGTTTGAGCTCAGATAATGATTTTGAGCCAGTGTAGATTCTGTAGCTGTAATTCCATCAGGCAGCTGTCTTCCCAGATTGAAACAGTTGAAAGCTGTATATGTTTCAAAGGTAGCTTTACATATAACTTACTGAACTAACCCAACTTTGATTGAATTTATCGTATTCCTCTTTTGCAAAGTGCAAATGTACACTTAAAATATTTTGACAAACATTTTAGAGATTTTTACAAAGAATTTCATCTATTAGCTTTAGCACACAAACCATCCCAATGTCTGTATAGCATATTGATAAGCAACATGAGGAATAAAATGCTGTATCTCCTCCAATTCATTAAGGTTATTTTTTCTTCTAAGCAGCAACAGACATTCTAGCTGTCTGGCTCATCTTCAAGTCATGATGTCTTTTAATTGCCCATGAAGCTCACTATCAATAGCTATGTAGAAAAACCAATCGGCCAATTAGGTTTCATTTCCCATGGTTGCTTTTTACACTAATGGTACTGATCTGTATAAAACCTTAATTGGATGACAAGATTTGCTCCAAAGTTCAGTAATACGTTGGTTGTTTGCTAGCTACTGGAAAGGCTTGGTTAATGCTACATGTCTTGTTTTTTTGGTGTTCATCAATCAAGTAATGATTTAAGGCTCAGCATAGTAAACATCATTTCACTGTGATATCTTTCAGGTGCATTTTAAAGTATATTGAACTCATATATTTGGGAAGCCTATGTATAAGAGATATGCAACTTTTAGAAGGCAAGATTCAAGTAACAAAATTAACCTACCTGGAAATAGGACAGCTATAAGTTTTTGTTTCTTTGAGATATTGATGTGGTGTTACATCAGTTGGTTGGAAGGTTTTTGATTTTAATTTAGTTTGTTTTAATGTATGTTTTATTCTTTATTTCCCTTTCATTGTAAGCTGTCAGATGTCAGATAGCTTCCAAATTGAACCATCATCCCTATCCTTCTCATGAGTTCTTTTTTAAAACCATAATAAATTGCATTGATCCAGACTCAAGAGAGACATAAAAGTACTGGAACCTGGACAGTGGTTTCTTTATATCTTTCTGTAAGGGGTTGGAAGATGTTTTATGTGGGTGCTTCTTATATTTAGTCCTGTTGCTACCACAATACTATCAATATGACAATTATTATTACTAAGACATACTATAGAATACTATATTATTACTATTATAATATTTATCACTATTCAATATACTATACTCTGTTATGATATTACTATCACCTATTATTTTATTAATATACATATTACTTTATTTATTAATGGGTATGGTGACTGAGCAGTTAAGATTCTGGGCTTTATGGCTGGAAGGTTGGTGGCTCAAGTTTGAGACCCAAGCACTGTCACATAATGGGGTGAGTTTCCATTCCTGCCCCAGCTCCTGATAACCTAGCAGTTCAAACGCATTTAAAAATACAGGTAGATGAATTGGTACCAACTCTGGTGGGAAGGTAACAGTGTTCTGTGCACCTTGGCATATGGTCATGCCAGCCACATGTCTTTGGACAACGCTGGCTCTTCTGCTATGAAACGGAGAGGAGCACTGCCTCTTAGAGTCACCCAGACTGGAAGGGGAAAACTTTACCTTTTTTATTACTTCATTACCTATTACTTTGTTGCAATTACTTATATATTATGCTGTATACTATATGCATTGAAGTTTCTTTCTTTAGCCTGATTTGTGTTAAGTTTCCTCTGTAAGGTATTTCTTATTCTTTTTCTGCGAAGGACCAGTATGTGGAGCTCTTACCGCTATTTTAACATTGTGCTTTGTCTTGCTAGGCCACTATACTTCTTTTCATTTATTCTGGATTGTCTACTCTTTCTGAAAGAAAAACTCCTTCTTTTGTTTGGCTGTTGTACTCAGTTTGTTGGTGAACACAAATTCCAAAACATGAGTCCCCTCCTGTCTCCTCCCACACAGGTCAAGGTTGCAGGTTTATTGTGACAATTCTGTCATGCTGGCAGCAGGGGAAAGGCTCAAATGTAAGAGAAAGAAGGTAACATGGGTGCCAGCAGCTTGCTTTTCTACACACCTCTAGTCAATTTCACTTCATCATATCTGAAGTCTTCCATGTTTTGTTATTCACAATATGAAGAGTCATGAGTACTGCCTATTTTCTTTGGGGGCCATATAAGATATGTTTTTTCCCCTTTTCTTAAATTCTCTCAAAGTTTTATATTTTATCTTTTGCTAATAGAGCCTTTTGATTAATTGTATCTCTAGGGTTTTTAATAGATGTTCTTTGTCATTTATCTTAATTGTTTTAACTGATTGGTGAGTAAGCCTTCTTTTTGTATGATTAAGGCATTTTTGTTGTATATTGGTATTTTACTATGACAGCTGCTTTACAGATGAGTAATACACGTCAGAATTAAATATACAAACTAATTATATACTTAGAAGACACAGCAGCACAGTATAGTGATTGAAGATTATTAGTCACTAGATCATTCTTCAGATTGGGGGTGTGATATGTGTACAGAACTAACAGAAGTTCCTCCTTTTGATTACCCCCAGTCTGTAAAAAAAAAAATAAAAAAAAAACCCTTTCTTCCATTATTTTCCAGTTCTCTTAACCAGAAATATTTTGGGGATGTTAATCTGTTTCTTTCAAGAAACAATAAAAAAATAGAAGTAGAAGGTAAAAGTGACCGTGCTGTTGTCCGTATGGAAGCAAAAAATAATAATTTAGCTCTGAAGGCCTAACATGGTAATTGTATCATAAATACCATAAATATTTATGATCTATATTAATTTAGTTTGTGATGTTGTTTACAAATGGGTTTTAGCCTGGCCCACAAGACAATAAGAGCCAGAAACAAATGGCAGTATAAAGAAGAAGAAAAACTTTTATTGAAGTACTTCATCAAAAGGGTCTCAGCAGCTAAAGGAGCCAAGATCCCAATCAAAGGCTTTCAGCTTCTTTTATACATGCTGCAAGAAAGTTCTTATATGTAACTTACTCACTGTCTACTCATATCACAGGATAATTCCAGCAAATCCATTGACCACTTTAAGCCCTTAAAAGGAATCTTCCTTTTTCTCAAACTAGTGATTAATTACCATCCTCTTATCTTTAGCAGATGTACAATTCCAAGCATTCCATGGAAGTTCTGCAAGCATAAACTTCCGCCTTGTCAGATCCATTAACTAATCCTTGATTAGGACTGAGTCCTTCAGTGACACTCAAAATAAGGTAATATGTCTGTATGCTGATGCATCAAATCAAGAAAATTTGGACTTTTTGTTGTAGAATGGTTTCACTGTTCATCCAAGCAGTTACTTCAGTCTAAGAAAAAAGTTGGTCAGGAGCTATACCTACTGTATATCTTTCTCATCTAGCCTGAATAGGCTCATTAGGTGGACAATTAAGGGATGGAAGTAGACAAAATTTGCTTAGGAAATGTTTCTAAAACATAAAAGACAAAAAGAAAAGAAGTCCAGTTGCCATGACTCTAGTCAACTAAATCCACTTACATATTGCCACAAATTTTGGGGAAGAAACCCTGAAGTTGATGCAGGAATATGAAAGAACAGCAAGAAAGGAGGAGGCAGGCATTTAACCATATTCTGCCTACTTCCATCCCCCGCATTGTCAACCTAACAAGCCTATTCAGGTTAGGTGAGTAAGACATATACGGAGTACCCTGACCAGCCTTTTTCTTAGCCTGAAGAAACTGTTTGGATGACCAGCAAAACATTTCTAAGACAAAAAGAGAAGAAGTTCACCTGCCATGCTAGCATTTCTTTCTTCAATGATTTTGTTGTTCTCGACTCCTGCAATTAGAGACCTAGGTGAAATCTTCTGAAAAATGGAGTGTCCACCATCATTTGAAAAATGTTGAGAGATTTTTGCCCTAGTTCCTGACCAGATTATCAGGGCTAATGACTTCCCGACTCTGTATTTTCCCTGAGTTGAGACAGTGCCATCTCTAACAACTATTGCAATATGCAGAAGTCCAGTATTTTTTTACTTCTGGACAGCAAAAGCCATACTTATAAGAACAAATGGGAAAACATTAGTAACCACAATTCTGACCAGCTGTTTGCCTATTATGCCTGCATGATGTGGCACTATTTAGCAATTAGCAATGTTTCCTCTAAGTTATATAGATATATGCACCCACATAGGAATGCAGTATGAACAAACAATAAATATAATTATAATTCATTAAATACCACTCAGAAAGTGATCAATATACATCTATCAACTTCTAAGAAATAATATATTGTAGAGCACTAACTTCTAGCTTAGCTATCCTTCCCTTTCTGTGACTATAGCTATTTGTATTTCAGGGCCTGTTTCCCTTCATCTTCATCTATCTTATGAACATCACTGTGATTCCTGGATCCTTCCAGCATGGATTTATTGGTGGAATTGTGAATATCAAGAAGTTATTTGGCTTACAGTGCAACTAATCAAACTGGAAGCCAACTCCACAAGCTCAATCAAATAGTGTTTTTATGTGGTGGAGATCAGAGAAGGAGGTTAAATGTTTTATTTTGTTATATGGAAGTCCAACATTAAGAGCAATTTAATACAACAAAAACTAATTTAAAATATTTTTTTTAAAAAAGGCTCCAAATGTCACTGTTTAGCAGACTGAAATACAAGCAAACATTATTTAAATATAAATGGTTGGAAAAGTCTATTGTATCTTTGAAATAGTAAATTGAACAAAATCAGAGGACAGTAGTTCAGTGATTCAGTTTCATAGAGTAATACATTTATAAAAGCTCTTATAAATATGAGCTGTCAAAGAAAGAATTAAATGGTTACTAATTCCATAAATTAAGAAATCCATACGGGCTCAGTCATCGCCCGGGTTAACAAGGACCGCGCTAGATGTTGTTGGGGATCCTGAACATCTAGTGGATAATGAGCGACAGGATTCCACTGGAGAAGGAAATGGCAACCCACTCCAGTATCCCTGCCAAGAAAACCCCGTGGACAACAACAAAAGGCTAAAAGAGAGGACACCAGAAGAAGAGCCTCTCACATCAGAAGGAATTACAAGTAGCTCC
>JANHZU010003131.1:56611-67853 GCA_032468055.1 Acrochordus granulatus | reverse complement strand
TTTGCACAACTTCAGGTGTATGCAAGTTGCACCCATTCCTGGACAAGGAGTCCCTATGCTCAGTCATTCATACACTTGTCATATTTTTGCTGGACTACTGCAATGTGCTCTACATAGGGCTATCCTTGAAGACCATCAGGAGGCTGCAACTGGTGCAGAATGCACCAAACCCATGCCCACCCAGTCGACAATGCTGTCCAGATGTCTTATTCTCTGCCATCCCGTTCTCCTTTTGCCTTCAGTCTTTACCAGCATCATGATCTTTTCCAATGAGTCTGCTCTTTGCATTAGGTGGCCAAAGTAATTGAGCTTCAGCTTCAATATCTGTCCTTCCAATGAACATTCAGGGTTGAGTTCCTGTAGGATTGACTGGTTCAATTTCCTTGCAGTCCAAGAGATTCTCAAGAACTTTCTCCACCACCACAATTTTAAGGCATCAGGTCTTCAATGCTCCATCTTCCTTATGATCCAGTGTTCACAGCCATATATTACTATTGGGAAAACCATAGCTTTGTCTGTTGAACTTTTGTCAGCAAGGTGATGTCTCTGCTTTTTACTATGCTGTCTAGGTTAGCCATAGCTTTCCTCCCAAGGAACAAGCATCTTTTAATTTTAATGGCAGATAAGTAATGATGTACTCTGCAGATAATGTATGTACTCTGCAGATAAAAATAAGCAGTTTGGCAATATACAGCCTTGTCGTACTTCCTCCCTTTGAACCAATCCATTGTTGACATTTTGAGTGAAACACTTTAACAGCATCATCTTTTAGATTTAAATAGTTCAGCTGGAATACCATCACCTCCACTAGATTTGTTGTTAGTGATGCTTCCTAAGGCCCATTTGACTTCACACTCCAGGATGTCTGGCTTTAGGTAAGGGACCACACCATTGTGCTTATCAGGGACATTGTGCTTATTAGATCTTTCTTGTATAGACCTGTCTATTCTTGCCACCTCTTAATCTCTTCTACTTGTTTCAGGTCCCTACCATTTTTGTCCTTGATCATGCCCATTTTTTCATGAAACATTCCCTTGATATCTCCAATTTTCTTGAAGAGGTCTATAGTCTTTCCCAGTCTATTGTCTTCTTCTCTTTCTTTGCATTTTTTATTTAAGAAGGCCTTCTTATCTCTCCTTGCTGTTCTCTGGAAATCTGCATTCAGTTGGGGATATCTTTCCCTTTCTCCCTTACCTTTCACTTTCCTTCTTTCCTCAGCTATTTCTAGACCCTCATCAGACAGTCACTTTGCTTTCTTGCATTTATTTTTCTTTGGGATGGTTTTAGTAGCTATCTCCTGTACAGTGTTATGCATCTCCATCCATAGTTCTTCAGGCATTCTACCAGACCTAATCCTTTAAATCTATTCCTCATCTCCATTGTATATTCATAAGGAATATGATTGAAATCATACCTGAATTGCCTAGTGGTTTTCCCTACTTTCCTCAATTTAAGCCTGAATATTGCAATAAGGAGCTCATGATCTGAGCCACAATCAGCTCCAGATCTTGTTTTCAGACTGTATAGAGCTTCTCCATCTTTGGCTGCAAAGAAAATAATCAATCTGATTTCTATGTTGACCCTCTGGTGATATCCCTGTGTAGAGTTATCTCTTGGGTTGTGGAAAAGAGTGTTTGGTTTGACCAGTGTATTCTCTTGACAAAACTCTGTTAGCCTTTGCCCTGCTTCATTTTGTATTCTAAGGCCAAATTTCCCAATTATTCCAATTAACTTCCTATTTTAGCATTCCAATCCCCTATGGTGAGGATGAATTTTTTTTTTGGTGTTAGTTCTAAAAGATGTTGTAGGCCTTTGTAGAACTGATCAATTTCAGCTTCTTTAACATCAGTATTTGGGACTTAGACATGGATTACTGTGATGTGGAATGGTTTGCCTTGGATTCAAACTGAGATCATTCTGTCATTTTTGACATTATATCCCAGTACTGCTTTTCCCACTCTTATTGACTATGATGACCACTCCATTTCTTCTGAGGATTCTTGTCCACAGTAGTAAATATAGTGGTCATCTGAATTAATGTTGCTCATTCCCACCCATTTTAGTTAACTGATTCCCAAGATGTCAATGTTCAATCTTGCCATCTCATGTTTGACCATACCCAGCTTACCTTGATTCATTGATCTTACATTCCAGGTTTCTATACTGTTCTTTACAGCACTGGACTTTCCTTTCACCACCAGATACATTCAAGGCTGAGCATCCTTTCAGCTTTGGCCCAGTCGCTTCACTCATTCTAGAGCTACTTGTAATTGCCTTACACTCCAACTGCATATTGGAGACCTTCCAACTTGGGGCTCATATTCCAGTATCATATCTTTTAGCCTTTTGTTACTGTCCATGAGGTTTTCCTGACAACTGGAATGGATTGCCATTTCCTTCTCCTGTGGATCATGTTTTGTCAGAACTCTCTGCTGTCACATGTCCATCTTGGGTAACCTTGCATGGCATAGCTCCCATAGCGATCCATGGGAGGATATCATACTATTCCAATATATTTTATTAAGGTTTCAATGATTAAATGACTGTAGAAGTTGCTATAAATTGCTAGTGGGGAAATCACCTATTAGCTAAGTTCATACTATGATTGCCTGTTTCACAGCATGATGTTCATGTTAGTTTTTATGCCGCTTGATCTTTTATCTCTGTAAAGCAAAACAACACAGTTCAGGTAGCACTAAGGCTGTGTGAAGTGAGAGAGTTTTGACTTCATCAGTAGCCATTCTCTTTGAGGAACAGCTTAGAGTATTTTTCTGGGCAATAAGGACTGTGGCCTGCATTGCTTCATTTGAACTGACTGTTTTCTTTGACCAGAACTAGCATAGACAATGACAGATTGGCTATTTTCCAGGAAGACCATCTTAACAATCCTGCCATTTGTATTTGTAATGTCCCAAGGGATAATAAGTGAATTAAGAAAATATTCAGTTTCATCTGTGCTATTCTGTAGTCTTATGTATTAGATGAATGAACAGGGTAAATCAGTATCCCTGGTTCCTTATAAAGTCAGAGCTCCCGTCATTGGTTACCTAACCTGCCTCCTTATGGTGCTGCAAAGGCAGTTCTGCAGAAGTATGAGAACATATGGCTATCTTTACAGTTAATATGACAAAATAATATGGCATATATATAGTTATCACCATATAGTGAAACATTTATGTAGAAATTACAAGTGAAGGAAAGAGAAAACCAAGTGGAGATAGAAGGTTGTGCTGTGTTCCTTTGGGGCAATCTGATTCTGTATTTGGGTGTATCCTCATCAAGATAGGAGAGGGATAAGGAGGTTGGATCAGCTTCCTAGGATAGTTCATAACAATTTGTGAAAAATGAATGGACAACACCTAATTATTACACAGCACGTCTTTGTCTTTTGTTAAGGCAGGAAGTTCTTTTTCATGAGAGCCTGAACAAAGTATGTTTCTGCTTAATGAAGTCATCTTATTAAATTTAATGTGATTATTTAAGCAGCTGCAATTTTTAAAACTTGTGTCCAGGCAAGTTGGGCCTTTTTAATGAATTGCAAAAAGACATTATATTCACATTCATGCAAATTCTGAAGCACAATGCATTATTGCTTACAATATTGTATTTTAATCTAAATATCCCAATGTGATGCATGTAATGGTCAAGTCCTGATAGTCTGGCTGTTGTCATTGAACAGCAACTGAAGGATGGAAATATGAGCCAGACCATTAGTTCATTGGAAGAATGAGCAAGAAAAATGATGGTGTAAATTTCAGTTGGGATAAGAGAAGATAATCATTGCTAAGGATCAGCCATGACTAAAAGGAACACATATATTTTCCATGCCAAAGATCCCAGTTTAGCCCCATATTGATAGGTAGATGCTCTTCATAAAGCCAAGGAGGGGATAATGCAAGTAATTACATGGATCTATCCATCTATCTTTCAGTTGTCCCTGATGACATTTGGGGAACCACATTCCAGCATACAGCTTCACTGGTGAGCATACAGAATTTAGAATTGCAATTTTCAGTTTACTTGATGGCACTAAGTGCTTCCTAAACCAAAAAAACTGTAGAAGCTTGCAAATAATGTGGGCTGTAGGAAATAATCCAAACTTCCCTTGAAGCAGCGGTATAATGAAGTCATTTCAATGGGATTTGAGTCACATTGGATTCGCATGTTTTTATGTATAAACTATGCCCTTCATCATATTATATGGTCATATTGAAATTGTAGATAGAAGAAGATATATGATTCACTGTGAATGTTTATTAAAAATGCAACATAACCTTTGTTCTTATCATTGCAAAATGTTTTCAGATAGGTGGCTCCTAGCATCGCCAGTCAAGTCATTAAGCAATTATGCTGAATTTGCTGCCATAGCAATTTTATTAAACTAGGGAAAAGGGAAGAAATTAAGAGGAAAGCATAGGAGTGTTCTACATTAGATGTATTTTAAAAATTACCTTGGATTTCTGAGGGAGTAAACCTATGAAATTAGCTTCCTCCAGGACATCAATCTCTCTAGCAATTGTCTTTCTCTGATCAAAATGTGGCATATTTAAAAGAATAGATAAAATAATAAATCTATATTAAATAAGCTTGCACTGGAGAAATGTATGGAATGAAGTCTGTATGGAAAAGTTGCATTTAGCTACCAAAATGGAGTGCTGGGTAAGCTGTAGAAGATTCAGTATTCTTATGGGCTCTTTTCTACCCCCTCTCATTTATACTTTTCCCATTTCTTCCCTTCCCCCTCTCCTTATTTCTAGCCAGCCATCAAATATGCTAATTGTTTCTACTACTCACATTTAAAAGCTATGTTAGGGAAATTTGTGAATGAAAATGAATATGGGTATTTGTTGTTTGACAACTTTTTGTTGTCTCCTGTGTCCTTATTTGCATCTTGGATTCAATGGAATCTCTAAATTGGTCTGTTCAGAGAGTCACTGTTGCATAATGGAATGGTGGATTTGATCATACTTATGTGTAAGGCTTGCAGAGATCATATCAGATGAAGAAGAAGCTTTGTTGTTATGCTTTTTGAACACTGAGTCAATGAACAACTTCTCTGAATGTTGAACAATACTGTTATCTTGTTTTGCTGTTATTGACACCATTATACAATATATCTGCTGTTTGTCTTTGCCAAGAGTTTATAAGAGCAGGTTATTAACATGAATAAATCCAGAAACTGACATTAGGTCAGAAAAGATAGGGGAACTCACTGGCAAAGATGCATTAAAATACTGTAGTTGCTAATTTTGAAAATATTTTTTCTCTTACGGACATAATACATGAGAGAACATTGCCCATGACATTCTTGATGTCTAATAGGAAAGATGTGCATGTGTGAGAGAGAGAAATGTGGGGGGAAATTTGTTGCATCATTTTTATAAATGCACAGTCTTTTGTTGTTAATATATAATAAATCAGTGCAACTAATAGCTTTGAACCTGGGTTGGTACCAACAAATCAGTATTAAAGTAAACATTGTGAAGTCTGAATAGGAGTAGAGATAAAGATGTAATGCTTTTAATAGGAAAGGGATTGGTAAAACATTTTTTCTGAAGTGTAACACAGTTTTTTTAAAACAGATCTTCCAAGATGAACTTTAAAAACCAGTCTGGCAAGATTTTGGCAAGTTCATCTTCAGTCAGAGAATAGAGGTCCAATCAGCACCGATAGACAAATGCTTATGATGTTATCTGTATACCTTTACCCACCATCTTCTGGTCTTGTGAATACATTTAATAAGATGCTGAAAGAAATGTAATTTAATTCATCATCATCTGATGATTGAAACATATGTTCTATTTCTGGGATCACACTGCTGTGTTTGTTTTAAAATGGAATCTCTTAGTTGATAGAGAAGCAAGATAAATCACTGTATAAAGGAGAAAAACTTTATTAGACCTGTTCACACCATTATGAACAGCTATTTTAGAACTATGTTAAGAAATTATTTATATGATGGTGTGTCTAGCAGGCCCATGAATCTGTTTTTCTCTTTATGACATTATAATGGAAAACTCAACACCTCTGTAGTGATTTGTTTTCCCCCCCTGCATATTGGTTAAGATCTTTATATTTAGCAAAGTACCTATTCCTTGACAGTATAAATTTTTATTGATAAGACTTAAATTGTATTTGCCAACATTTACTAATTTTAATCCTTTTTAGTAATAATTTAATCTCTATTTACATTTTAGATTGGTTTAAATTTTGCTAGATATTCAAATGGTGGGTATGTACCAGAAGGGCTAGATAGAATTTTTATTTAAATGAATAAAATAACTCATTTTATACAAACAAAATATAAATATTCTAAACTAATTTAAAACATAAATTGTCATATATCAGTGATACTTCTGACAGATTATTTTTCTTGAATGATCAATTTCATTGGAGTGACTTCTGTGAGATAGAGACAAAAAGAAAATCAAAATATTCAACTGGTCTTAAAAACTGTTCATTTGAAGTATGCATTCTATATAAATGAAAACCTTAAAAATTTCACATTCAGGCTGGAGGAATACAAATATTTGAATATAATATTCACCTGGTTAGGAAATAAAACACAGTTTTCAATGTCCATCAAAGATGCCAACATACACAAAATTGTTATTTATTTGCAAGCTGTCAACATTTTTTCCCAATTTGAAATTGTGGCAGGGTTCTCTTCCATCACCATTCATTAAAAAAATCTGAAAAGCAAAATAATACAAGAATTTATAAATAAACCCTACAGTACTTTTCAAAATATGTGTATTCATTTTTATCAAGATATCCTGCTAACTAGATCACCATGGTTTATTTATCGTGATCTGACTGTTTTGAGGCTGCAAAAATGGATCTGAAAGATGTCTAAAATTCAAGGATTACCACTTTAGCTATCTGGCTAGACTTAGCAAAACTTTGCCCAAACTGGCATATACCAGATGACTATAAATTCGAAGAAGCTGGGGAAATGTGTGCTAATTATCATCATAACAGTTATTACATGAATGGACAGTCTTTTTTGGTGTAGCCATTTAGCAGGAAAACACAGAGATACTAAAAAAGCTGCAGAAGGTTGGATTTCTCTTCAGTAGGTAACATACTAAATTTAAACCCAATGCAAAATTCAGTGGTATGTTTAGGTAAATTAAGATCCTGGACTTAATAGTCTTATGCTCTGTGTATTTTAAAGTAGGGGCAAGTAAGGAAAAGGAAAAATCTCTTACACCATTAAGGATTATGCAAAGCAGCTGTTGCTTGTTTGCTATGAGCTCTGCACTGTTGCTTAAGTCTATCCCATCATACACTTTTACAGTCTTTAGATGACTAAAGTTTATTTATTTAATATATGTGTATCTTATTTTTCTTACATAATGCTATTCATATGGGATTCCCCAGAAGTATTGACCAAATCCAAATGTGCTGAGCTTTGGCAAGCTTGCTAAATCAACTGAAGGCCTTAAGCCTTATCCTGTTGGGATCCCTGGCTAAGTTTTAAAATTTGGATAGAGGAAAGACAATCCCATTTGATGTAGGCCATAAATGTTAGAAGCTTTTCTGGAGAGAGAATGGGAAAGAAAGAGAGAGAGAGATAATTTTGATCATAATCCCTGAGCCATTCCCTTTCCGAACTGATCCCACTCACAATGTTTTCAGTTGACATGCAGGCTTGCATTGTTTCAATACAATGGGAAATTAAAGGTTGCTTTTCTAAAAGGCAAAGAATAATTCAATTGACTTCTCTTAGGATCACCACAACCATCTATTTGGTGGTGATTGTTTTAATATCACACCAAACAAAATATCAAGCTATTATTAATGATATTAAATAAGATGTAGTAAGACCATGTTAGTATTTTAGTTTTACACTTCCTTAGAGAGCATATTTTGTTCCAGTCTTTCTCTTACAGTACTGTACTTACCCAAAATGCTCTTCTCATAGACATAGTCAACCTTGTTCCCCTCCCCCCGCATGGTGTTTGCTTTTATTCTTGGCTTTGTCCATTCAGATCTTTATGGTACATCAATTTTTCCATTGCTCTAATTATGTAATGCTGGATCAAATAACCTCAAGAGACTATTTGTTATGTTTCTGAAATGTCTGGGTGGATGGGGTGGTTGGTATCACTTTCAGAAGAAGCAAAGAGCTTTCTATCCCTCCAGTGACCTTTCCCCCTCTCTGTAGCCTCTTACAGCGAGGGAATAAAGGATTTGGTTTTCATGTCAAACTCAGATTTAATGCAACAGCTGACCAAAGAATATACTTTCAAAAGGAAAATCCCCAAACCAATTCTTAGGCATTCTTGCCTATTTGTCCACATCTGAGATGGGTGACAAAGGTTGTTTGAAACACATTCATGGCTGGTTCACTATATTATGAAATAGCTTTCTGATACAGATCTAGAAAGACTAGGGCAAGCTTAGCTGAACTGTGTCTTTTTTTTGTCTTGTTCTTTTCTCAGGAATGTTAAACATTTAGTCCCTGAAACCTTCATGCAGTCTTGCCAGACAAATTAGCTCATGTGCAATTGCTAGACAATATTTTTATCCTGTTGCCATCACTGTTATAATTTTATATGTGCCTTAGCTGGATTATCACACATTCTGTATTCTTCATAACTTGATGCTCTCCATATTGGAATTACAGCATCCAGGATTTTCAAAATTCTGGGAATAGCTGAAAGTCACCAGAAAACACTGAAGATTGCATCAGATCATTACCAGAGCTCGAGAAGGATCAACTCCAGCTCTCCAGCTCCAACTCTCCAGATCTAAGGGAGAAAGGGTCTATGTTTAAAGAGGCATCATTAGCTTTCTCAGTATCTGCAACATGCATAGTTGTGCTCAGTAATCCTGGCAATGGCATTGTAGTCTGGGATGGCATCACAATAGGACTTTGAGGCAAATGTCTAGATTCCCACTTAGAAGAAAGTGTAGGAAACTTCGTAATATAGTGGGTTTTGCATTCTGTAAAAATATAACTATAGAGTCCCCACCCCCATCCCTTTGCTGAATGTAGGAATTCAAATGAAATATACATCACAGATAGCCAAATAGCTTCATCTTGACAGGAACTCACAGAACTCTGCATAATTGGTTTCACTATCAAATTGCTCTTAAATGTTTCTAATATTTCACCAGAATCTGCCTTCCAGTGATTTAAATCTCTTTTTCTATGTCATGCTTACTGGGACGAAAGCAAACATGGCTTTCTTCCATGTGACATTCTTCTATATCTTCCTTAGTCTTCTCATCTTGAAGCTAAATATTTAAATTTCTTTAATATCTCTATATAAGGATTCAGTTTCTGAATCCTTATATAGAGTAAGGGCATCTTCAGTAAAGATGCCCTTTACTGAACCTGTTTCAGGTTGTCTAGTACCCAAAATAGAGTCTGATCAAAGCAGAATAAAGCAGCCAACTTCTCCCTGTGATTTAAGAACTATACTACATTAGATGCAGCCTTATGATTGCATTTGCCTTACCAATAATATTTTATTAATATTATTGAAATAAAATAGCACCCATTGCCAGTTCCTTCTTCACTAAAAGATTGTTGAACCTGTGGAAATAAAACTAAATTCGCTGCAGTGAGTATTTTGGAAACTGGAATTGCCATACAGATAAGAGCAGGTAGTCATCAAGTGTTGGCTCTGCAGTGTCTGAATATATGCAGGAGGTGCTAAATTACAGTTCCCATCAACTCCAACTAGTATGGCCAATAGTAGTTCTGATGGAAACTGTAGTTCAACTGTGTACATGCAGTCCAGTTCAGGTCCTAGCATGGGAAAAATCATTTGTGAAATTGGGAAAGATCTCTTAAGTTTCTTTTAATTGCCAAATCCACAAAAATCTCTTCACCCAGCTCAAGGGCATCCCATTAATCAGTTCCAGAGGACATGTCTGAATACCACTGCCAGGATTACATTGTCCCCTGACAACTGAGGCAAACTAAAGATAGTTTTTGATGTTTTGCTCTGGAAATGATATTTGCACTTTTGTCACTTTTCTACATGCTGTTTCTGAGCAATGTTATTGGACATGGTGCCTAAAATGGTACTTTCTTCATTGGCAAATGTGGCTCCAATTGGTTCTTTTGCCTGTTCTCCTACCCCTCAATCCTCTTTTAGAGAATAAAGATTTTCTGTGAGAGAAACAGAATCCCAGATTCTATACTATTTTTGCCTATTTCTTTTTTAAATGGGTTGGTCTACCAGGACAAAGAAGCAAATATGAAAGTGTGAAACTGAATAGTCTAGCTCTGGTTTAAATCATGTAATTGAAGGTGTAACTGAAAGAAACATCTCTTCTCTGGCAAAAAATTATTTTCTTAGGCTGATGCTCCCAGAAGACCTGGTTTTCAGTTCCTCTCCTGATACAATATTTTTACCATGGCTTATCTTTTCCACACCAATCACCACACTTAAATTATTTTCTCCAAACCTAGTTCTTCAACAGCACTAATCCAGGTGTTGCACAAATCAGGAGAACAGTTACAGGGAAAGCAAGAGAGACAACAACTCCAACTATTTATTGCCAACTAGTGATCAACAAGTTGAACAGTTGGCAGTCAAACCCTCTGTTCCATTTCATGGAATTAAAAAACAAAAGTCCAGTATGATGGGAAACAAATATAAAATGTGGTTTATGGAGTAACCAGAGTCTTGTGCATAGAGGAAGCATTTCACAAAATGGATGGTATTGGGCAGGGATGGAATTTCAGTCAATCATGGTGGTTTGCACTTTCAAGCTGTATGGACACGAACTCATTCCTGTACACAGTAAGGATGCACTATGGGGGCACAAACTCATTCCTGTGCACAGTAAGGATGCACTATGGGGGCAGGAGAATTTGCCTCATAAGATGTGAGGGAGCATGATAAAACAGCAGTCTGAACACAGTTATAGTTTTAAAGAACAGAAATTCCATATTTTGCCATGCCCTTGAATTAAATATTCTATCTGGAGTTCATGATATCTTCCATGACTTGGGCAAATTCACATTCTTTTAATCTGAGTCAGTTTTACAGCTGTGTTCTCTTGAGTCAAATCTGTTCTGCTTTCATGTTAATTATTTGGTTTTTTAGAAAAGCACAAAATTATGTTTAAATTGAATTTTGAATATATTTTTCTAAAACACATTCTGATAAACACATGCTATTTCATAGGATACATTCTTAAATAATGTCTGTGAAGACTCTCACTCGTCCAGGGTAATTGCATCGCAACAAAGTTTAAAAAACAGGCATCTGGACTG
>JANHZU010003130.1:103225-124919 GCA_032468055.1 Acrochordus granulatus | reverse complement strand
TTTGTTTTATTTTTACTTTATATTGTTATTTGGTTCAGATATTAGGGACAATAATTTGTACATAAAATCCCATTGAAAATTATTTTTATATTAATATTTTTGGGGTGTGGAATGGATCATCTGACTTTACATTATTTCGTATGGAAAAATTCTCTTTGGTATATGAGCATTTTGGATTAAGAGCACTCTTCCAGAATGAATTATTTTCACAATCCAAGGTTCCACTGTAATTGAAAATAAACCCAGATTAATTTTCTTACTCTTCATTATCAAACATGGACTATTCTGTGAAGACCTGGCACTGGTGATTGAAGCATTTTTTGCCTTTGTTCCATCCAATTGTATCACTTCTGCCATGTTTATTATTATTTCTTTTTTTAATGTTTTTAACAATTTGTAAACTGTCCAAAGAGATTGGGAGTGGGCTGCATATAAATTTAATAAAATGTCATCATTTTCATCTGTTCACAAAAATGTGAAGTCACAGCTGCCAATTATTTAGCTCATGTTGACCTTCATACACATCAAGTTCTTCCTGAGATGCCAGGTTGTTATATCAGTGTTATATATGTGTGGATCCAAGCAGTGTGGCCTTTTGTGACTGACAGAAATGTTGTCAATGCACAGATCTTCTAAATGCCTACCTATCAAGTTTTTTTGGTGTGGTACCCAGTGTGTTAAATACCAAGTATTATGGTTTGTCACACAGTCAGCCAGATGTTTAGAGTGGATTTGGCATTTTATTCACCTTTTGAGTCCTTACCAAGGATCTGGAATGTTTTTGATGGTATGAAAGCTATCTTTGCTGGATGTAAGCTGTTTGAAGTAAAGCTGCATTTTGGAATTGATTTATTATTATTTGGGGATCTGGGTATTCCTGTATTATGCCTGTCAACTATGAGGCAGCCAGTAGGTGGTAGGACTGCAATACTTTACGATAGAATTCTGTCGATTTATTACAGAATATAGGTTCACTAATTAAAATTAGGCTTATATTCTATACATTTTTCCTTGGAATACAACTTGGGAATACAACAGGGAGAATCTCTATAAATTAAATGTACTGGGCTGGCTGTCAGGTTTACATAACTCCGTAAAAAGTTGATTATTGTTTTATGTCATTGTTTTTACTGGTGAATAAACCTGACTGGTAAATGGTGTCAAAATTCTAGCCAGTGCTAAGCTATTGAGAAACAAGAGTAACGATATTCAGTAGACTGCACATTTTTCAGAAATGCCCCCAAAAGCAGCCCCACACACATCAAAAATGACTTTTGAGCAAAAGACTTTAGGGGACAAAAATCCAGGAGTAACCAAGGGCCTCTTACGAAGTTCAGCACACTATATTTGCTACTCTGTTACTGCAAGGTTCCCTTGTTTTAATATATTCGTGACCTTAGAATTTTGAACATGTGTTTATTGAGACAAGGAAGAGTGTGGGAGGAAAGGAGATGAAAAAATGGCAAAGCTTGGCAGCAGATCCAGTTTCTTCTTTTCACTGAAGCAGCATTTCTCAACCTCAGTACTTTAAGCGTGTGATCTGGCTGTGGAGTTCTGGGAGATGAAGCCCACACAGCTTAAAGTGGCTGAGGTTAAACTCATTTCCAAATCTAAGCTTGGAGAATGGTATCCAGCAGAAAAGTTCTGAATGAAGGCTTTGTATGGGGAACGTAAAGGCTTTACATTCCTCAAAGAAATGCCCAGATGTGGGGGAAAATAGTTGCAAGCCTTTTTGGCTGGGTTGTTTTTATAAAGCTGTGCATGCATGACATCTTTAAGAAAATATCCGAGGAAGGATTAAACTCTAGCACTGCAAATGATGAGACCCGGGTGGATGGAGTCAGTAATCCCTGTGTTTGTCCCCATCCCCCCATGAAGAAGAAGATGATGATACTTGGACTAGTTTTTACCTTAGAGTAGTGTTTGTCAATCTTGATGAATTTAAGATATGTGGACATCATGCTGGCTGGGGAATTCTGGGAGTTGAAGTCCATATATTTAAAATCGTCATGGTTAAGAATCACTGTCTTAGGTAACTTATTTATTAAGACAATTGAAAGATCACAAAAATGGAGGCTTTGTGAGGTCATCCACTGAAACTAAATTCACTGAGATTCAAGAGTGATGAAATTTTTAAGAAGGGGCAGATGCAGTATCTTGTTAACCATACCTGTTCGCCAAATAATCAGGATCAGATATGCTTGTTCTTTCACTGGGAAGACCATCAGGAAATGTCAGGGCTGTAGCCTGGACTGTGGAGCCAGAAAAAAAAAATCCCAGAAGCAGCTATTGGCAAACTCTGTATTTCCCATGTAATTGTCTTGATAAAATGTTTGTGGAACTGCCAGAAGTCCAGTTTTGACTTGAGAAACTTCTTCCTTTTTAACACAAAGTATGTTAATTCCAGTTAAACTAGAAATTTGCTACAATCAATTATCATGGCTAGCAATTTAGACCATTGTGAAAAGGGGGTTAAACTAGGGTTAGCAGTAGTCACTAGTCTTGATGGTTGTTTATTGTCTCCAGAATCCTGAACAGCATTCCTGACATCAGCAACTTTGTGGTAATATGGAAAAGAGTACTTGCCCTCCTGGCTAGATTTATGAGCTTTGTTGGAGGCATCTGAAATGGACTATTAAACTAAATGGACTATTCATGGGGGGACAGTGACCTAGTGGTTAAAATGCTGGGCTTGTCAACTGGAAGGTTAGCAGCCTGAGTTCATGACCCAAGCATTGCATAACAGGGTGAGCTCCCATTACTTGTCCCAGCTCCTGCCAACCTAGCAGTTCAAAAGCATATAAAAATGTAAGTAGATAAATAGGTACCACCTAGACCGGTGGGAGGGCATCAGCGTTCCATGCGCCTTAGCGACCACAGAAGCATCTTCAGACAAACGCTCGCTCTTCAGCTATGAAATAGAGATGAACACCACCCCCTAGAGTCAGACACAACTGAAAGGAGAGACCTTTACCTTTAAATTGACTACTGGCCAGCTTTTCTTTATGTACTTAGAAAACCCAGCTCTCTTTTTGATGGGAACAGGGAGTTGGGCTGGGGAAGAGGGACTCTGACTTGGCCCTAGCATTAACATAACTTGCATGGTCAGAATGTAAATGGAATATGGGAGAAGATGCATTCAGACATTCCAGGACCACTCTGAAGGCTAATTGTAAGTCCTCCTTTGTAACATCAGTTTATATCCTTATGAAAGTACACATGCTGTGAAAAATAGTTTTAACAGTAATAAAGCTAGATAAAACTTAAGATGATTTACTAGGTGTTTCTTTTTAAGCCAAAGAAGTTTAACTTCAAAATAACTTCAATAGATTTGGCTGCTGATTTGCTCAATTTAGAATGATCCAAATCAGAAGTGATGTTGGTTGAACTTGGCCTTGGTGACTACATGGGCACATTCATATAATTTTCTTGACAATAAGCATTAAATTATTTGTTAATACCTTCCTTCAGGATGTTTGCCAACTTCCACATTTTGCCTACAACCCTGACATTCCCTGGTGGTCTCCCATCCACAGACACTAATACTAAACACTAACTAGGCCAAATTCTAATTTCCAAATCCAAACAAGTAAGAGTTCCCAGAGGCCTTCCACATTACGTTGTTCAGTTCAAGGTAGATGAGTCATTCCTATTCCTCAGGATGTGAATATTTTGGCCCTGTGATGAGGGAGAGGGGACTCCTTCCTTGTGTCATCCTGCTCAGTGTAAGCAGGAAATTGCACAGCCAGATCCCAGATCTTCTCCTCATCCTCCTCAGACATGTACAAAACAATTCAGTACTATTATAAATCTCTTCCCACCTTCCATTTTCTACTTAGTTTAGCAGCTCTCCTAATTTCCTCTTCTCCATAATGCCTGTATGAGGAAAGCAAAGATGTCCCATGAGTCCCTGTAAATTGACCATTAATATTCTGGGTAATAGTACTTTAATGTGAATTCAGGGTTATGGAAATGGAACTCTTTTCCTTTTTCTCTTGGTAATCTCAAGATGGCAGCGTGCGCTAAATGGAGAGTGTGTTTGATGAATTAATGTATACATTAGAAAACCCCTAATTTAAGTTTAGGGTCTTCTGTTAATTTGTTGAGAAAGTATATTTGGATATATATAGAATGATGTTACTGGAAGCTTCAGCCAATCAGACTAAGAAAAATCAGAGGTACAGTTTCCATGGCTTGAGTCTCAGGTCTTTCACTTTTGATCTCTTATCTTCTGTAATGGATCCTATTGCATGAGGAGGAAGTTGCTTTGTTGTGCTCCATTTGTATTCAGCTAGAATGCATGCAGGTTGTCTTGTTTCTGAGGTTTAATTACTATTTTTAACTCATTTGCAGGACAATTTGTTCACGCAGGCAACATATTGGCCACCCAGCGTGTGATTCGATGGCATCCAGGGGCTTATGTAAGATTTTCTCTTTGTTGTTTCAGATACCACTTAATTAAGACTTTGTTTCATCTGTATCAAAGCTTGTTTCCTTGTCTTATTCTACATTCTGAAATTAACCATTTTTCATTATAGAGTTAGAATTTGTCAAACCTCTTTTTATTGTTTTTTAAGACTTTCTCTTGGCTGAGACCAGAGTAAAATTCTTATTTTGATTTCTCTTGTAATGAAACTGCTAACTTGTATTATCACAAATAGGAGACCCTCCCCTGCAATTATTAGAATTTCAGACTTTGAACAATCTCTTTATAGCTAGTAAGAAATCAGAAACAATATAGTTGCAATATGAAATGTCAGAAGATGTCAGATACACCAGAAATCCTTCCTCATAGCTGGGGGGAAAGCCCATATAATACACTGTGGAAAGCAAGAACATAGGAAAGTGCATCATGATGCACTGGATGATTTCAGACCACCAGAGAAAAAAATCGTTGTGGAAAGGGAGAATAAATAGGCATTTCTTTTTACTGATCCATAGCGCAACTTGCAGTATTTTTTTAATCAGTACCTTTTAAGGAAAAATGCTCATTTACGCAGAGGCCAAGTCCATCCCAGGAAGTGCCTGGGCAGAATAGTATTATCTAAATGTTCAAAACTGTGCCTGCTAAAAGTATCTTCTTCAAGACCAAAATTGAGCCACTTTCTGAATTGAAGAAATAAGCTGTCATCCAACATCTTGGGTCTCATAAGCTGATATTTATTCAGCCAGTATGGAGCCTGATTCAGGCTAGTGGGATCAACCATTAGAACTCTAAAACCCACCATCTGGAGCAGGTGTCAACAAAAGCTGGGGACACAAGGAACAAATGTAACTGATTTTCAGAGAAACTAATTATCTTCCAGATCCTGGATATAAATGCAAGCCTACATCAGATGAGAGATTCCAAGCTTCATTTGGCAGAAGCCACTCTTTTTCTGCAGCTGAATTACTGGAATCCTGCAATCTCACTTTGAAATCTCTGCATTGTGCTGTATCATTCTGCTGATCGCAACATTTTTCTTCTTTTGTACAAGCAATTGCTTTCAATTTGGCACACAGTTGACAAACTATACCAAAGAATATGAAATCTGCTGGCAGAGTCATTGATAAAGCACTGCCTATTCTTTGTCCCAGAGACTGCTGCTTCCTTTCTTATGATTCTCTCTCTCTGTGCCAGGTGGGGATGGGCTGCAACAAATGGTTGTATGCTCTTGAAGATGGAATTGTGAGGTTTACTAAAGAGGTCTACGTGCCGCCTGCCCGTGGCAAAGAAAGCCGAGAAGTGATCTGCCAGTTACCCAAGGGAGCTGTGTTGTATAAAACTTTCATCAATGTTGTTCCTACTGAAGAAGTGGGAAGTTTTAAGTTGATCACCATGATCTGAGAGCTAGTTCTGAATTGACTTTAGGTTAGTCTTCTGCAACTGGGAATGAAGCAGTATTTGGAGCTATGCTCTGAACAGACACCTCTGATGTACGCTTAATGCAATAAAGATTGATATTTCTTTTCCACAACAATTATACTACTGCTCCTCATTTTGGAGGAATAATTTCAAGCTAATCCTTTGGGATGAAAGCATATACTGGAGGTGATGGAAGTAGGCTTCCAATTTAAGAGTGTTCTTGGGTATTCCCAGCAGATTTCATACATCATGTCTACCTGCAGACATATATTATTTCTTCACAACTTCAGTGTGTTGAGTTTTGGGTACAGAATGTACACATCATTGTAATTCCATTATGCTATTATACCAATATGTGCACAAAATAAAACTTTTGCAGTGTTGCCATTATGTACCAAACAGGTATGCAGCTGCTACAAATGAAGTCTAGCAAAAAGTTCCGAACCCAGTTTATTTATCCAATGTGGCATTTTATCAGTTTACAGTGTGTTTAGAAATAATGTAATTTATTTGGTATTGGCTGATGTGGATCAAGCCACTGTGGTTTGAAAACCATAAGATTGTGGCTTAGCATTACACATGAACCAGAATTATTCTTTAGAACAAAATATGGTCTTGGTCCCAGTTATATAGCATGTGACTGTTTGGGAAACCTTTATAACACTACATGATTCAAACCTTATTGCAACAAAAGAGGTAAGGACTTGATTGCTTAGTATAAAACTCTTTTCAGTCCCTAGATATTTTTCTCTAAGGCTAGTTACTTAAAAATTATTTTATAGTGGTGCCTGGTCTTACAGTTCAAAAAAGCATATTCTTAAAATACAACACTGCAACTTCAGTCCCTTTTATCTATTTTCTGATACTGTGACCAACTGATATAGGGAGGCAGGTGACCTGGGAAGCAGGTCACAGCACAGCCAGCCAAAATTATAGATGTGATATGATTCCACAGCAATATCTTATGTTCCAACCTGCCATCCATGAATTCTGGAAGCTTTACTGCCAGTACCGTAGGATAGACACATCTAGTGTATTAAGGTCGCAAATTGGTACTTTTTTAGGTGAAAGGTTACCCTGCCAGTCATGACCGACTCTAGGGTGTGGTGCTCATCCCTGTTTCCAAGCTGAAGAGCCGGTGTTTGTCCGAGAATGCTTCCATGGTCATGTGGCCGGCATGACTAGATGCCAAAAGCGCGCACTTACCTTCCCGCTGGAAGAGGCGGTACCCATTCATCTACTCGTGTTTGCACACTTTTGAACCACTAGGTGGGCGGGAGCTGAGATGGAACAGCAGGAGCTTGCCCTGCTGCATGGCAACGCAGGGTCTTGAACTCAGGCAGCTGACTTTCCAGCCAGCAAGCTGAGCTCTTAACCGCTTCCTGGGCCTAAGGAGTTTAAACATCTGAAGAAGAATACCTGTTCCTTTTCTAAGTCACATTCACTACTTGGCCAGGCTTATACTCTGTTGGCTCTCTGCTTTTTGTACTGAAAAAATGAAAATGTACGGCTTGTCCTTACTGGGAAAATAGTCTGCATAGAGTCATGTACTATATGTAGTTAGAATATGAAATCAATAGGTAGCTTTCATGTGCATTACAGGCATGCAATGTTTTCACATTGCACATTTTTTCATGTTTCATTAATCCATAATCAACATATTTATATATCACATACTGACCCCAAAAGAAACAAGCTGCATTTTGACTTTGGGTGATTTGTGAACTCAATCAACAAATGTCATGGCTGACCCCAGATGAAGTGAGTTGTCTTGATTTTTTTTCTAAGATCTGATGCAAAAATAAGACTGATTGGCTTCATGCATCCCATCAAAATGTGATTACTGACTAAGTTGTGGCTGGATTCATATTGCAATTTGAGTTGAAACTCTTGCAGTGTGTAAAACCAGCAAACTGAAGGCATGTGCTAGCAGCGTGTACTCCCTAATCACAGTCATTCTCTTCTTTTTATCTACAGATACAAAGCAGTTCTAGCTAAAGTTCAAGTAAATCATTCAACAGGCTCTGGAGCTCAAAACAGTAGCTGTATTCATACAGCATGCTAAGCTGCAATGCAGTTTCTTTGGTTTTGGCTGATTGGGTCATGGCTTGATTGACAAATGGTTAAAACCGATTTCCTGCAATGTATGAATCTAGTTGTTAAAAACCTGCTTGCCTTTAACCACAAACAGCAGTAGTACAAATAAGCTGTTAAAGGAGATAAGAGCACAGAAACATGAAATAATTTACTACACCTGTCTCTTTATATATTAGCCATTTCAGCTGTTCTTAGAATGAAACCTGAAAAATACTGTATACCTGAAGTCACATCTGTTCTTTTCAATCTCACAGAAAGGAAAGGGATAAATAACTTAATTCTAGTTAACTTATATGTTAGACTGTAGAGGAAGCCCCAAGCATTTCCTAATTAGATTAGTTTTCAGTGATGGCATTAGGAACATTTGGGATGATTATCAATCAAATACAAACAAAAAACTGCCCCCAAATCCAAATAGCAAATTAGATTTAAGCTTATCAAGATTGTCTGAGCTTCAACTGACAATTAAGCAGAATAAACAATTCTGGGGTAAATGAAAATAAATCTCAGGGAGAGTTCTACATCTTGACAGGTAACCTTTTCTCAGTTATGGTTTGGCTACAAAACAGAGACAATTTGGACTTCACTTGGGGAAACATGAGGCAAGATCACCAAACTTGTCTTCTACTTAATCTCTGAACTTGTCTGGATCTGAAAAACTGCTCTCACGTCTTTGAAGAGAGGAGAAAACCAATCCCACCAGAATTTGTCCAAAGACTTCATTCACTGGTGTGGATTGATGAAAATAGTAAGAGGGCAAAATACATTCATTGTGTCACTCGAAGCCCCAAACAGTATCCTGCGGATACAGTTGTGTGATGGCTAAAAGACAATACAATGTTCAGGTAAATACCTTGAAAGTTTGGCAGCTTTTAACAGAGGTATTTTAAAAAAAATGGAAGAGCTGCTATACATTCTCTGAAGGTTGTGTCTTTGAACTGGAAGCCCTTCTCTGTCTCTTTCAAACAGCAGTGAGGGAGGGAAGGTTCAATGTTTCATCTGATGTGATGTGTCTGATTTATACCTGAAGCAAGAAATCTGGAGTTAGCTTCTGCATCTGGAGATAGCTTCTGCAGACGTCTGGAAGGAATCTCTAGGCCAGTGTTTCTCAACCATGGCAATGTTAAAAGTGTATGGACTTCAACTCCCATAATTCCCCAGCCAATATGGCTGACTGAGGAATTTTGGGATTTGAATTCCATACAACATTGTCAGAGTTGAAAAACACTGAGCAGGGTGTTTAACAGAGCAGGGCTATTCTTGGTGGAAGTTTCTTCAGCTTCCGATGTGTAAAAAAGTGGAAGAGAGAAGCTGATCAGAATTTCCACAGGGCAATTTGTTCCATTAGGATGAATAATTTTTTGTCTTTAAGGATTAGTTCTAGACAGTCCCAAAGCTGTAATTGTTGTAAAGGTATGTGTGGAGGGAAAAGCATGGCTTGCTTTGCAACAGTGCTGGAGAGTTTCATTCCACTTCCTTGGCATCAAAGTTTGTCCGATGGCCGTGCAGAAATGAAAGTGTTGCCCAGTCTGTGCTATGGGAGTGTGGACGCCTAACTCCCAGCTTACACCAAAGTGTTCCTCTGAGTTTGGTAAGCGGGGGAAGCTTGCAGCATATCTGGCAGACTCTGTCTGGCTGACAACTCCGAGCCTGCTCCGATTCTTGACCCGGCGGCAGGAAACCTCAGTGCCTGTTCATAAGGGGGTGGTAACTGTGAAGAGAAGATAAGGAACTTGGTACATTTCCTGCCAACACATTCACCAGCTACTACAACCAAATATTAGACGGGTGACCTCAAGGCCTTCCTCACTCAACTTCCAAATTAAGTTCTAAAGGTAGAGCCCATTACAGGTAATCCTTGACGTATAACCATTCATTTAGCAACTGTTTGAACTTGGCACTGAACAAAGTGATTGATGATCTGCCCTCACATTTATGATCGATTGTTGCAGCATCCCCAGAGTCACATGATCTAAATTTGGACCCTTGGCAACTGGCATGTATTTATGATGGTTGCAGCATCCCAGGGCCGTGTGATCACCATCTGTGACCTTCTGATAAGCAAAGTCAATGGGGGAAGTTGGATTTGTTTAACAATTGTGTGATTCACTTAACAATTGCAGTGACTAGCTTGACAACTGAGGAAAAAAATGGTAAAATAAGGTGCCACTCACTCAAAACTACCTTTCTTAGCAAAGGAAATTCTGGTCAATTGTGGCTGTAAGTCAAGGACTACCTGTATAGATATGAAGGAAATCCCTTATAATTATTTAATGGATTCTATTAAAATGACTGTTGGTTCACTGAGATGATCTCAGCCTTTGCATTTTATACAAGAACAAAACAAACCAATGTGTGCAATGACTTTCTGCGTTCTTCCTTCTGAAGTAGCTTCCGTTTCCATTTCTTGGTCACCTTTCCTCTTCCTTTCCTTCCTTTCCTCTTCACTCTTTCCTATAGTGAAACCTATAGCCATACCACCAGCTTCTTTATACTTCTTTATAACATCTTAAGTAACTTTTTATTTTTTATTTCTTTTTCTATTCTATATTTCACTAATTATTATTTTATTTTATTCATCACATTTCTGTGCCACCAATTTCCAGGAACTCTTGACGGCTTACGTAGATTAGAGATTATACATTTCTTATTTTTACCGCGCCCCCCTCGGCTGGCATCCTCCGAGACTCCTGCTCTGCCCCCAGAACTTGCTGTTCCGTCATTGCTCCATCGATTTGCTGGCTTGCAATTTTCCCTCCGAAGGAGGTCCCCATTAATCTACTCGCATTTTCACATGCTTTCAAACTGCTGGGTGGGCAGGAGCTGGAGGCTAGTGACAGGAGCTCACCCCGTCATGCAGAGCTTGTGAATCGAACCAGCCAGGGTGCCGGCCATTTCTGGTCGACATAACTGGCGGCACTTATCCGCTGCACCATCGCACTTCCTATTATTCCTTTTATAGTTTTTATTTTCTTAGATTTTTTTCAATAAAATATGATATGGAAGCTTGAAGACATGGTTTTATGGACTGGCCTGGGGGCTGGGTAGCCATATGGCTTCAATAAGGTGGCTACTCAATTAGCTGGCCCCACTTTTCCATCTATACCCCATCTTGCTTTTCTTAATCTCTCATTGTTATTTTCATTTTTACTAATTTATTGTATCATTATATATCTTTATAAGCTCAAATACTTTGGCCACATAATGTGAAGAGAAGACTCATAAGAAAATACTGTGATGTTGGGAAGGATTGAGGGCAAAAGGAGAAAGGAATGGCATAAGATGAGCTGGTTAGATAGCATAGTCAATGTGATGGGTGTGGGCTTGGGAAGACTCCAGGACAGGGAGGCCTGGCCTGCTGTGGTCCATGGGGTCACAAGGAGTCAGACACGACTGTGCAACTGAACCACAAAAATATTTTTATAGCTATTTTAGTGTAAGCTGCCCATAGTCACTCCTTGTGAGTTGGGCGACAAATAAATTCAACAAAATAAATAATAAGAAATATAAAATACAATACAATGAAATCATACTATCAACAACAGGAATAAAAGATGTGGAGGACGGATTGTTTGGTCCCATATATAACTTTCAGGCACTGGAAAAGCATATTTCTTATGTGTGAAGTGGGTGTTTGTAAACATGCCAAATCTTTCAAAGAATTGTGATAGCTTTTCCCCCCCCCAATTGTCACAATTAAATTACTGATTGGCTGAGAAACTGATAAGTTGTGCTGAAGCAAATGAAGTAAACTGCAAAGCAGTGCAATGCAACAAACATCAAGTTTACAATATAACCTACAAGAATTATGTATATACCCTTCTAATAATTTTCTTTACATATACCAGCTATACGTTGCCATATTTCAATAAGGATTTAAGATTCTGAATCAAAAAGGTAGCAAGGAATGGTCAGTTTAGGGGGAAAAGCGAGGAAGAAGCCAATCTATCCAGGCACATACAATAAAATTATTCCTGATCTGTATTTCAAATTGTAGGGAAAGAATATATGTGCACAGAAGAATTTGGAGTGGGGAGTGGAGCAAAGGAGGCATTCAGACAAGTAACTACAGATATCCTTGACTTACAACAATTTCTTCAGCAACCATTTGAAATTATGATGGCACTGAACAAATGGTGGTTACAACCTGTCCTCGGAGTTGTGACTGTCCCAATACCCTTACTGTCATGTGAATGCGATCTAGGCACTTGGCAACTGCTTTGCATTTGCTACCCAACTAAATGGTCTGCAGAGTACTGTAAAGTAGCTTATGTAGCCCAGTCTTTTCTTAGTAACATACTAATACTGATGGAGCCAGCTTCTATCATCTTGCCTACATTACAAGCAGTATTAACTCTGTTGGATACTTCTTTTGCAACCTAGTGAAATATCTTATACTATAATGAAAAGTATAAATACCCATGCTGACCCATATTGAATAAGGTTATCTGATGACATTCTATCATTCAGATTATTTGCAATTTTATAAGTGTGTCTAAATTACTGCTAAGACCAGTTTAGTCTGGTTTAATCTAGTGGTTAAGGCACCAAGCTGGAAACCAGGAGACACTGAATTCTAGTCCTGCCTTAGGCATGAAGGACAACTGGGTAACTTTGAGCCAGTTCCTCTCTCTCAGACCAATTCACTTCACGAGGTTGTTGTTGTGAGGAAAATAGGAGGAAGGAGTATCAGGTGTGTTTGCCACTTTGAGTTTCTTATAAAAATAATAAAGGAATAAAAAAACTAAAAATCTAAGTCCTCAGCTCTTAAGACAATTGTAAAGATAAAGGAGAAAAATTCAGTAGGCTACTTGGAGGAAGCACAAGATTAATAATAAAACCTATTTTATGAGCTTCATGGGGTATCCACATCAAACTGTCTCATTATGCTTCTATTGGTATCTAAATGTTGTGTTTAAACACTTGCTGTGTAAAACAGGATTGTCATCCAATGTTTTAATTACAGATATTTAAGCTGCCATCCTGTATTCATTTATTTGGGAATAAGTATTACTAAACACAAGGAAAATTCGGGTAAACATATGTAGGGCTACAACGTAGTCTGACAATATGTACCTTTGCATGCAGAAAAAAACATAGTTTTGAAGCTAGGATCATACTTAATTTTTAAATAGTGCCAGTACATATGATAAGATGAAAATTAAAGAAAGGATTTGCATACACACAATTTTTTGTTTAAATCTGGGCTAATTTAATGAGGAACATCATTATTACTGATTAAAGATTTTAATCCTATTACTGTAACTGATTGGCTTAGGTTCAAAAGAAGAGAATATTTGTAGCTCAGGATTGAATTGTGAAGTCCTTGGTGCTATCTGTTGTTTTCCTGCAGACATTTAATTACCAACTTAGGTAAATATCAGGGGGGTGAGGTTTGCTCTCATATACTAGTGACCTGTCAGTGTTGAGGGGAATGTTCTTGGTGGTTCCTTGCTTAGGCTGTTTATTTTTAGCTTGTTTGTCTGAGTTGCTAGTTCCTTGATTGGGGTATTGACTTGGGTTCTTTATGTTGAAGTTCCTGGATATGCACCTTAGGAGCCTTTTGATAAAATAAGCTTCTCCCCATACCTAGAGGGAAAGGAAGTTCCTGTCAGAAGGGCTAATTTTCCCAGGAATTTCTTCCTCATTTTCATGGCAACTTTCCACAAATCTTATCTTTCTGATGGAGAAGTGGAAGAAATGGTGGATAGTGGAAAGGCTTTGGAGCAAGAAAATTTGCCTTCTCCCATACATGCAAATCATCTTCTAACCTAAGACAGGTTTGGGCTGATATAATCTTTTTTTTCCAATGGGAGAAAATGCATTGATTTTTAAAAAGGGGAGAGGGAGGGCCAAATCAGAGAGATTATATTCCTTCCTACCGCCTTACTGATTAGTCAGCCGCAGAAGCATGGAGTTGCTGGGATTTCAATCCTAAAGCACTCCACACACTGAAGAGATTTCATAAACACTGCTGCCATCATTTAATTTTTGTGACAACTTTGTAGACAAAAAAAAAGATGATTCTTCTATTAACCTTGTCCTCTTCTCTAGAAGATAATTGATTAATCAAAGAATTGTTGGGCTACATGAGAGATTTCAAAAGTAATTCCATTTATTTATATTTTTAAAAGAAATGTCTTCTTAAAACAAAATGCACAGCATCAGTAACAATGAACCAGTGCAAAAACAATGAATGCATAAAAATAGAATATTATAATTAGCAGATACATATCTGGCAGCAATAATTCCCCATCAATGAGATCCCAAAGGCCTTCTGGAGCAATCAAATTCCAGGCTTCTGGAAGGCCTGGAAAGTGGAATGCTCTTTGCCTTGGAATAGAGGCAATTTCACAGGGAATGCCATTTCTATCATAGGATAGAGGAAAATGGATAGAAATGGGGTGATTGCCATCTATTACAGAAAGTCCTCAAATTACATTCATTTAGCAAGTGCTCAAAATTACATTGGCACTGAATAAATTGACTTATGACCAGTCCTTGCACTTATAACCACTGCAGCAATCCCCACTGTCATGCGATCAAAATTTAGGTGCTTGGAAACCAGCATGTATTTACAACAGTTGCAGCATCCCAGGGTCATGTAATTGCTGCCTGTCAACGGGGTAGCCAAATTTGCTTAACAACCACATGAGTTACTTAACTGCAGTGATTCACTTAACAACCACGGCAAAAGGGTTGTAAAATCAGACACAACTCACTTAACAACCACCTTACTTAGCAACAGAAATGCTGGTCCCAATTGTGGTCATAAGTCAAGGATTACCTATACAACAAATACATGCACACACTTCAGAGCTATACAGGGACAGGGGAATTTCAGTATTGTTTTTGTGCAGGGATGAGAAAAGCTACACCTGATTAATATCTTTCTAACTATAATTCTTCCTATGAACAAGCAGAAGAGTCCAGTTTTTTGCTATCTAGATATTTTGGCACTGAGATGGAATCTATCATGCCCAGAATAATGTCAGACATATTAATCCATATAATTGTGGTATGCCTAAAAACTGGAAGAATCTATAAGTCAGAGGTTTTATAAGAAATCACAGAGAGAGGTCACATTAAGAGTTCACCCACTGCTAATGAGCTATGGTTGCTGAACCTACACTTCTGCAGTTTGTAGATTGAATATGCATGTTAAGTTACTACTAATTTCTGCAACCCACTTCTAATATATCATCTACAAGAGATATAGCACACACAGTGTATTATGGTCTCCACAACTGAGTTCTCCCTAAAGTCAGTAATTCCAGTTTTGGCATCTGGAGAAAATAAATCTCAAAACAAGGCTGGGAGAAAAGGTAAGGTAAGAGGGAAGTAGTAGTGCTAAATTTTGAGGACAGAAGTATGATCGGAGTACAAAGACCTGAAACTAGATGTGTGTTCCAACAGGCATGTTAACTTATCTACTATGGGCCAATCTCGATTACATGCTATTATGAGGGCTTATAACTTTGTAGAAAGTGCTTTAAGTGTGCAATATAAGTTGTAATTGGTGTTCAAAGGTGCTGACTGCCCTTATTATTATTATCAAAGTATTAAGGTTCAAGGACGTTAGAAGTCCCAGCACAGGATTCCAAGTTGTGATTTCAAAAAGATTTACTTCCAAGTAAAGGAATGGGCTGTAAATTCTACAGAGATCAATTGGACAAAAATAATTATGAGATTACATTTCTATTTGTGAAGCTGGTGCTATTTCATCTCAGTTAAGTACTCTGTTCTAAGCAGTTATTTCCTTGAAATGTCAGTACCATTCACCTCAACTGTTTCACTACAGCACAGGACAGATTTAACCTTGTTTGAAATAAGAGCTTCAAAGCATTTCTATGGGGCTACAGTTTTAAATAAATGATGATATCGTGGAGTCATGGTTACACATAGGCCACACACTTTTTCCTTTTATCCTATTATTACTTCTAGTCATATAGACTTTGAACCACTGAAAGCACCAGCAAAATCCTATAAATGGCAATAGGAGTTTGAGGCTAGAAACAATCACAATTCAGTAACTAAAATATGAGAAAAAGCACTTTCTAACAGTCTCTTTTGATCTTGATAGGCATTGGTGCTTTTACTGATGGTGTACAAAATGTTTCAAAATATAATTAAAAATGTGCAAGTTTTCCAGCTGCTCAGTTTAAAATTGGTTGTTCCAGCTCTCCTATAAGTATTCAGATGCTGCTCCACCCATCCTGGAAAGTTCTCAAGGCCAGAACGCTTCCACAATAGTCAGAGGAGCACCAGAACATTTCTAAAATGCCCAGCACAATAATTCTGAACTCCAAATGTCATGTTTTGTACCAGTATTAGTACTGGATAGTGTTTTGAAATATTTTAGATTCAAATCATTTTGCATATCACTAGTTGTTCGAAGAGACAAGATTAGTTTTGTTTCTATTTTACTTTCTCACACCACTACTACAAGGCATAATAAAAACTAGATCCTGAAATCTTGAGTGGCTTAAAGGGTAAAGAAAACCCTTTAAAGGGCAGCTAGAATACATGTCAGAGGTGACTTACTGACTGTGTGAGACTCTGGGAGTAATCCATCTCTAACTTTTCACATCTGCTCTTAAAAAGCCATTAGAGAAGCAGCTTTCCCCTTCTCTCTTCCTGGATCACTTAGTTGGTAGCTCTTGTGTTGCACCAGGTTCAATAGTATTTATTTGACCTACATCTCACAAAACAGAGTACAAAAAAGAGCAGTAATTCTTTCAGATATCTAGGTAGCTCCCAAGGAGTACCTTAGCAAGATGAGAAACAACCAGAAATGCTAGAATGTTCATGGCCTATTGCCTTGCCCAAGGTTCAAATGGTTGTGAGAGAAGCCATAGATTTTCAAGAAACATGTGGGCAATCATTTGTCTAGGATGGTATAAGTACTCCTGCCTAGGGCAGAGGGTTGGACTAGAAGACATCCAAGGTCCTTTCCAGTCCTGCTGTTATGTGATTCTATGAAATCATTTGCCTCTACTGAAATCTCTGGGGCTATATTTACCATGAACCAACATACTCACTTATGGTGTGAACATTTAAATAGCCAGATCTCTTATGCATGGTTGCTTTCTTGTCTACTGTATCTCCTTGTAGAAGACAGAAAGGCCACTTTTCAAAAGATACATGAATCATTAACCAGAAAGAATATAAACAAGTAGCTAGCACTGGAGATTCCTGGAACACTATGTTCCTTCCTCTGAGATTAAAAATACATACTGAAAATGGAGCAGAGTCCCAAGTTATCTCAATAAAAAGCATTTAAAGCAAGTTCTATAAATACTTTTATCAGTGAAATACTTCTATAGATTTAAATATAAGGTAGATATTTTTCATCCTGAAAGATCATTTTTACTGACTGCTCACCTCTTGAGAGACTTCTGCCCATAAGCCAAATCTTTCAGCAATCATCTGGTGAATTTCCCGCTGCCGATCCTTTTTTCGTACACTCTCATAGCTTGGTAGGTGGGGCTGCTCCCACTGTGGAAGTTGATAGCTACTGGGACTTCCAACACAGAATAATTCATCTCCCTAGATATGAAAAGGATCAAAGGCCATTTTTCAAAAGTTTGCTAAGCTTACAAAAAGCTATCAGTTTTGCCAATGTTGAATATGTATACATTAAGCAAGCATCCACACTGTATTGATGCCTGTATCAAACAGAGTTGATTCAAGGTCAAAGCTTACTTTGTTACGCTACTGTTTTCCTTTCTGAGTCTATATACCAGCATAATCCATTAAGCAAGCATTCAGAGTAGTCCAACAATTTGCAACAAGAAGGTTAGTGCTAATTTATGAGACAGAATAATTTTCTTTACATATACCAGCTATACGTTGCCATATTTCAATAAGGATTTAAGATTCTGAATCAAAAAGGTAGCAAGGAATGGTCAGTTTAGGGGGAAAAGCGAGGAAGAAGCCAATCTATCCAGGCACATACAATAAAATTATTCCTGATCTGTATTTCAAATTGTAGGGAAAGAATATATGTGCACAGAAGAATTTGGAGTGGGGAGTGGAGCAAAGGAGGCATTCAGACAAGTAACTACAGATATCCTTGACTTACAACAATTTCTTCAGCAACCATTTGAAATTATGATGGCACTGAACAAATGGTGGTTACAACCTGTCCTCGGAGTTGTGACTGTCCCAATACCCTTACTGTCATGTGAATGCGATCTAGGCACTTGGCAACTGCTTTGCATTTGCTACCCAACTAAATGGTCTGCAGAGTACTGTAAAGTAGCTTATGTAGCCCAGTCTTTTCTTAGTAACATACTAATACTGATGGAGCCAGCTTCTATCATCTTGCCTACATTACAAGCAGTATTAACTCTGTTGGATACTTCTTTTGCAACCTAGTGAAATATCTTATACTATAATGAAAAGTATAAATACCCATGCTGACCCATATTGAATAAGGTTATCTGATGACATTCTATCATTCAGATTATTTGCAATTTTATAAGTGTGTCTAAATTACTGCTAAGACCAGTTTAGTCTGGTTTAATCTAGTGGTTAAGGCACCAAGCTGGAAACCAGGAGACACTGAATTCTAGTCCTGCCTTAGGCATGAAGGACAACTGGGTAACTTTGAGCCAGTTCCTCTCTCTCAGACCAATTCACTTCACGAGGTTGTTGTTGTGAGGAAAATAGGAGGAAGGAGTATCAGGTGTGTTTGCCACTTTGAGTTTCTTATAAAAATAATAAAGGAATAAAAAAACTAAAAATCTAAGTCCTCAGCTCTTAAGACAATTGTAAAGATAAAGGAGAAAAATTCAGTAGGCTACTTGGAGGAAGCACAAGATTAATAATAAAACCTATTTTACGAGCTTCATGGGGTATCCACATCAAACTTTCTCCTAATTATGCTTCTTTTGGGGAATGACGCCTCGTGGCCCCATTGCCATGTTCCTCTGCTCAACCCAACCATGCCTTTCTCCCTGTGTGCCAAGCAACTTTTCTGGGCAATTCATCCATTCATGTGGAGGAAACCAGGACTGAACCATGTGAGAAGAGGGGGTGAGCCTTGAGTCATTACACATGATCAAGTGAAGGAGGAGCAACCCTGTGAGGACCATCAGATATAACACAAAGTCTTGACCTTTGGCGCTCAGAAGAAGAAATTCTTGTAAGCATATACAGCCATTACAGCAGTAGATTAAAATTAATTTCATTTGACTCATTTCCCTTCATTCCAACAATTAATAAAAAAGGCTCTCCTACCTGGACACCAGGGTTTTCAGCAGCACTTGCCTCCACTCGCTGTGCTCCAGACTGGGATGCCACCAGTCGCTGGTTGCTACTGAAGTAAGGAGGGGGACATTCCTGTAGGATGTAAAGAGAATTTTAAAACACTATGTTTTTCTTTCAGAAATTTCAGATTGGAAAAGTAACCTTTCACTCAACATAAACTATGAACCGGTGCATATGCAGAAAACTGATGGGGTTAACTCTTAATGGGTAATATTACTGATGCCCTAGAATGTTCAATTATGCCTGAAGGCAGCAGACAGGTTAAGGAGAGGTTGACAGGCCAGCTGCAACCATGGGTTTTGCATGTATGTCTTTAAAATAGGCAAGAGGGTTGCCTATTTTATATATCAGTGTCCATATGAAAGAGGAGAGCTTGAAACATGAGGCTGCAATCATCATTTTCCTGGTTTCAACACCTGCCACTGTGGATGCTAATGGACAGACCACAGTTCACATACTTTGCATTCTTCAACAAAAAGGTATGCAAGGAAAGTCAGGAGTAATAGGTCAGGGCTGCTACAACCACGGTGAAACTACCTGGAGGAGTTCCCTCAGTGCTCCTAGTAGGAGGATGAGCCTTTGTGTGTATCTCCCTTTACACTGCTGTGGAATTACATTGGAATTAGAGTAAAAAAAAATGAGCAGGGGGATAGATGGCTGTTTTAGGCCAAGTACCCATTGTACTTGTATATGGTCTGGCAAACTCTTTGCTATGTCCCCATGATGCTGCTTTCATCCAATTCCCAGTTCATGAGTAAGGCACGCTTAAGTTGTCCTTAGCTGTACCAGTGCTAAATGGCATTTTCCTTCTTATTCAATACAATCTACATAAAAACGTCAGGTAGGTAGACTCCATCAGGCTCATTATACAGGAGAGTGCCTGTATAAGTACCCATTACACAGGAGAGCAACTGGGTGAGTTGAAAATAAGATAGGAGAGAGATCACAGTGCAGACAATAAATTTCATGGCTGTTATAGTTTTCTGCCAGCTCAAGAATGAGCAACGAGCGCTCATTCATGGGTAGAGAAATGCCCCAAGACCGATTGGGTTGGCAGAGATTTATGCATACCTCAATGAGCAACTATAAATCATATTTGGAGAAAGCCACTGCTTAATGCAGCAGCATGAGATAAGGCTGGTCTCAGTCATAACAGCGATGGGAGAAGATGCCCAGAATGTGTTCCTTCTCCCACATATAGGGAGGCATGTTCACAGGAAGCCCACCCACCCACCGAAACTCTTGTTGTCCTCATCTGATGCTCTTTCTAACTGTACAAACTATCGTTATTCCTGAGATCAGCATCAATTGAAATGGTTTGCCACTGAAAGCTAACATTTTCTTTTTCAGACAGCAACTTCTGTTCAATCACTCTTTGGAGGGTGCATTTTTTGTGGTTTTGAGTAAAACTACACTTGTCTGGACATTTCCACCTGGCAATATGATATTACATATAGTAGTGATCCTACTCCTAGAACAAGTAGAGAACAAAAACAGTGTTTTGATTGGGTATCAGCTTAAGCGCATTGTTTTTATTCTGGTTGTTTTTTGGATACTTAAACATAGCCTTAAATAAAGGTGTGTCTGTATGTATTTTCTGGTTAGCATATTCTCCAAAGCTGAAAAGGACTTCTGGGATCTGCTTTATTTTCTATGAAAGCTTAAAAGCCAGACAGAAATATGAGAGAAATAGTGACTCAGAGGAGATGAGGAGCACACATATTCTAAAAAATAAAGAGGAATGTGTTGTTTGCATATCCAGGGAATTTTTTTTAATAATCAACTGAACACAGAGGTCCTGATGATTGCTACGTAATTATACCACTCAGTTCTAATGATTGAGGAGCAAATCCAGAGGATATTGTTTTCAAGCTCCTCTTGTGTTCTTTCTAGGGTCATCTGTATAACTCAAGTGCTAAACTAGGTAAGTTTTTGATGAGATCTAATCTGATTCTTTGTTCTAATATATATGATTCAAAGATTTGCTTTTCTGACTATAAAAAATGCAAGTCATCTTGATTATTTCAATATTATTTCACTAAACCTATAGGTAGTGTTGTGTAATTCTCCCAACTGTTTGCATATGAAATGGCATATGTTGGCAATTGCAAAATGATTGTAATCACATTCCCTCTGTGAAGTCCTATCCAAAGAACTATTATAGCACTGGTAGCTATGATTAAGGGAATCAGAGTGAAAATAAAAATGAATCATCTAGTAAAATCCCTAGCAATGGTCCTTTCTAGAGTGTCTACTCTATGTCTACTCTCTGCACGCTAATTCCTCTGAGGAGGAGAATTTCACTTAATTGCAGCAGAAAGTCCTTTGCTGTGACAATGGGGCAGCCCCTCTCTGGAGGTGGTACAGGAAATAGTAATTAGACATAGAAGGCATTGCAACAAAGTTTAAAAAACAGGCATCTGGACTGGATTTTTCTCAAGTCTTTTGGATTAAAGGCGAAACGTCTTCGACTTGAGA
>JANHZU010003130.1:92594-103165 GCA_032468055.1 Acrochordus granulatus | reverse complement strand
TCCAGTCCAGATGCCTGTTTTTTAAACTTTGTTGCGATGCAATTCCCCTGGACGAGTGAGAGTCTTCACAGACATAGAAGGCATTGTGTGACCAGTCACGTTTTAAAGGAATATAAAGCATGAATTTGAATGACTAGTAGAGGTCAAAGCCTTCATTTTGCATTTCCTCTTTTCCTAAAATACAAAGCTGAATGCAAAGACTATTTGAAAATACATCTTGTCAAATGGAACTATCAGAAAGGAATAATAATTTGCTGTCCTCCAATTAATCCCATCCTAGGGCCAAATGAACAACCCTTCCCAACAAATCAAAAAGAATACATAAAACAAAATTTGCCCCTCCCCTAAAACCAGTTTCCTGTTTGGTCTGAAATCTGAATCTAAGATTTGAAACGTAAGCCAGAACAAGAATCAGATATTGCTTTAGGGCTTTTTCTCAATCTTAGCCATCTTAAGATATATAGATTAAAAGTTGGAAGTCCAACTAAAGCTCCTCTTGTGTTCTGAGGAAGTGGCTGAGGCTGAGAAACAATGCTTTAGGGTATGAAAGCTTAACTGACACATGGTATGGATTCACTGGACCTGAGCTCAGCATGATTGCTTTAGGAGCACCACAGACCATTGTTTCATTGTTTTCAAAAAAGTCTTACTTTCAACAACTAATCAAACTTTTCAGAAACCTCTGTAAATGGGCATGGAAAAATGAAAGAAACAACCTGTCTGCCTCTTGGAAAATACAGTCAGCCAGATAATTCCAAATCACATGATAGCTTACAGGATCCATCCCTGTCTGCTCCTCTCCAAATACTACATCTTTTCAGAATTCCTACTCAATTGACAATTGAAAATTCTGGGACATTCCAATGTATATAGAGGACAACAGGTTAAAGAAAGATTACCAAGATATTTTTTATGCAGCTGTAGTTCAACGTGGTTTGTTTTTTAGCATCAATCAAAACCAGTCAGTGGTTTATTCCATACATAATAATTCAACAAATAAGAGTGTTATGCATTACTTAAGCTAGCAGCTAGGTTTAATCCTATGATTAAGTATCATAGGATACTTATAATACATATTAAGTATGTTTCCTCAGCAACTGTCCAGTTATTTGATTTTTTTGAATATTTTACCATATGGGCTGGAGGCAAGGGCTAATTTATTTCCAGGCAGTTGACTTTCAAGGGATTAAGTCTTCTGACTTTGGCAGTATATAAATCCAATAAATAAATAAAATTAAGAAAATTGAGTCCTCTGGAACATCCATCCACTCATAGGACATGCTTTCCAAGTCAGTTTGGCTTGACCTCAGCTTTCAAACAAAAAGAGTGCATTTTGAAAGCTCGAAACAGAAGGCAAACATAACTCTTGGTCTGATGCACTTCTAAGAAAAATCAGCAAGAACCACCATGAGACCTTAACATGCCTTTGCATATCAAATCAGCTAGAATGATCAGGCTTATTCTCACATTTTCGCCCCACCCCCAGGGAAGCTTCCTTTCCTTACTGAACCAGGGCTGCTTAAGAAAAACAAATGTTGCATGAAGGCAGCCTTTCAACTTATCCTGGGGACATTTGGTATGAAGAGCTTCCTGAGAGGAAGCTGTCCCAAGGAAAGCTTTATTGCAAAACACTTGGCTGAATCATAGATGAGACAGATGTCAGCTACTTCCAGGCTATTCTCAAGGAGTTTCTACACAGAATTATATGACACTGTATCTCCATCATGCACAATTCATACAAGATTTAGATTTACTATATGATGATTCCTTTCTTCTCAACACAAAGGGGTTAAGTAAAAACACAACTCTACCCTTATTATAACTATGGGAGAAGGAGAATTTTGTTAAATCACAGACCAGTTGGCCTCTATAGTCTTTTTAAACTGTTGGAACTGTTGCTGCAACAAATGGGGGAATATAGTGGAAGCCACAAAGAGAGTAGTGGAAGCACAGAAATCTCCTGCAGACTTCACTTACTTCACAGTTATTTTAGCTCAACATCTTCTTTGAAATGCAAACACTTTGGATTTTAAATGTGGATTTTAGAAAACTTCCAGATGTTTTGCAGAAAATGGTGATTGTATGGAATTTTTGTTTTCATGAGAGGACTACTTTAAAGCTCAGTCCTATAACCCAGCAAGATACATATGGGTACCTCTTGATATGCAAATGCTTACATATTGAAAGTCTATATAGATTTCAGGCTACTCTCTGAGTTCTGAATGTCTAATGGGGAGAGGTGGAGGGTGGGAGAATGGGAAGGAAGCACAAGAAAGCTGTCTATTTTATTCTTTCAGTTCCACTTCTTCAGTGCTTGTGAACAAGCATCACTTAAAAAAAAAGACATGCCTCCGCAAAAGAGAAAAAGGGGGAAAGAGAGAGAATGTTCTCTTTCTGGCTGTCCCCAGTCATGAAGTGTGAAAGGTACAATGCTGGTTGCTGGGATACTGGCAAAGGAGAATGGGATTGTCTGCATTTGCTAGTTCTTTACAGAAGCATTCCCTGCTGTTTTCCAACCCTATAAAGATAGGGGGAGGCATGGCACTAAAAGGACCAGAAAGCTAAGGAGGGGTATAGTTCTCATTACCCAAGGACACGATTCACTCTCAATGTTACCTTACCATTTGCTCTCACACTTCAATACATGCTCCCCAATAGTACAATCCACCCTCAAAAGCAGCCAACTGGGAACAGGCTCAGGTGAAAAGGCTTTGTTTGTAGACAGAGTAGGAGGAAAACAGGCACTCCTTAGTGTGCAACACTATAACTTGGCAGGAGAGAACTGTAAATAGATCTGAGTTGCTATTCAGCTAGCAGAAAGAAAAACTAGACTCTGCTATGCCAAGAGAGAGATGGGAACCATGCAGAGGGAGGCCTGCCAAAGTCCGTGCAGGGGAGCAGTGTGTGGCCTTCAGTCCTTGCAGAACACAAAGAGGCATGCTCTTTATCCAGGATCAAAAATGGGTGGGTGAATGGAGAGGCCTAGTGGACAAGGGAGGCTGATCAAACGAAGTGGCAGGCAACTGGTGAGATACTCACATATTGACTAGGACTCTGGAAGAGTCGGCAAGAGCACAGAAATTGGCAGCACAAAGGGTCCCGGTGGTACAAAAGGAGCAGCAGCACCAAAATGGCCACGATGAACACAGAGGAAGAAATTGCTACCAAAGAAGAGAAAAAGGAAAATATAATTAAATATCCTGTACAGCTTCCAAGTATCATCAAATTCAGTGATGGAATTTAAATCTCCAGAAAGTATGCATTCAGCTTCAGCCCAAACTTCCTGAAGGTCTACAACATCTGTCATTCTTGGCCAGCATGACCTGGTAGCAGAAATGAGAAGAGTTGCTGTCTTAGATGGTGATTAAAGATACCTCTAGTGTCAACCAGAAAAGCAAGGAAGTCAAAAGATTCAAAGCTGATGTAGAAAATGTATCACTTCAGCAATGGGAATCCAGTCAGTTAGATAGTCAGGATCCATGGATGCCCTTTTTAGAAGGATCTGCGCCACTTCTTTTTTTCAAAGTAGGAATACCCACCTCTGATATAATTAGGCATTTACCATGCTCTGAATCCACCCACCAGCCTTTGCTGGATGTCAGTAGATACCATAAATATAGATTAAAAGTACAAGTGGTAGGTTGAACAGATGCAGCCATCTTGTCTATATTTAGGGGTTTTAGAAACTGATCCTTCAAACCATGATCTATCAAAGCTATCACCATCTTTCTGGACACCACTGCAATTGTGAAATCAAGTTCTACTTGGAAGCAACATTCCCACAGAGCTTAGCAAATTCATCACAACAGATGACCAGACGTATAAAGGCCATTATTATTAAGTACTGCCCTGCAGCATCCAAAATAATTGAATACATTTGGTTTTAGATTTGCACTTTCTGCATTCCAAATGTATTACAGCCTATTTAATACTTGAAGATGTTGTGAAAACAGAAGTTCACTTCTGTTTCCACAGTGCTGAGGAGGATGCAATTATTTGGATGCAATTGTTTCTATGGCCCTTTCCATCTTATCATTTCACAGTGTGATGATACTTGATAGGATCATCAGCTCTGCCAGCCAGGAAGTCCCATGACATATACAGTTATCCCTTGGCTTTTTTTCTACAGGCTATTTCTAAAGGCTATTCTAATGATTCATTTAGCCTATAGAGAGAATCTTCCACCAGCAATCTAAATCTTAGAAGGAAGTAATTTGTGTAAGACAAAGAGATCACAAAGCTATTGCCTCTTTTCTTTAAAGGTAAAGGAGACCCTGCCAGTCGTGACCGACTCTAGGGTGCGGTGCTTATCCCCGTTTCCAAGCCGAAGAGCCAGTGTTCATCCTGGGACGGCTCTGTGGTCATGTGGCCAGCATGACTGGACACCTAAGGCACACAGACACTGTTACCTTCCCGCCAGGAGGGGCAGTAACTATCTATCTACTCATGCTCTTGCTCTTTCAAACCGCTAGGCGGGCGGGAGCTGGGGTGAAACAGCAGGCGCTCGCCCTGCTGCGCGTCAATGCTGGGTCGCGATCCCGGGAGGAAAAAAGGGCATTGGAAGAATACCTGAAGTACAGTGAAGAAGATGCACTAAAGCTGGTATACCAGGAAGGCTGGTATACTGAGTAATGGAGAATCTAAACTTGTATACAAGAAAGACCAAATGAAGAATAATGGCCAGTACATTAAAAAATAGAAGGTAAAGCAGATAATAACAAGATTTGGCAATGGCTAAGAGCAGGAAAACTGAAGAAAGAGACAGAAGGGTTAATTTTGGCTGCATGAGACCAAGTGTTTAGAACAAATGCATACAAGGCTACAACTGAGAAGACAACAATTGATAGCTTGAAATGCTGCCTCTGCAAAGAAGCTGAAGAAATAGTGGACCATTTAGTTAGCCGTTGCAAGAAAATTGCACAGACTGACTACAGACAACGGCATAATAAAGTAGCAACAACGGTGCATTGCAAGATCTGCAAGAAATACCATTTGCCCGCAAGCAAGAACTGGTAGGATCATAAAACGAAACAAGTCATAGAAAATGAAAAAGCTAAATTGCTCTGGGAAATTCAAATAGACAGGCACCTGCCACATAACACTCCAAACTTAACAGTTGTTAATAAGAAAGACAAAAATGTCTGGATAGTGGAGACCGATACTGCCAGTACCTAGAAGACAAAGAACTGGAGAAAATCATAAAATACAAAGACCTGCAAATAGAAATAGAATGACTGTAGCAAAAGAAAGCAAAATGGTCCCAATAGTAATAGGGGCCTTGGGTATAATCTCAAATCAATTGGAGCACCACTTTAATACCATCAATTTTAACAAATCACCATCAGTCAATTGCAGAAGGCAGCATTACTCAGAACAGTTACATCCTGCGACAATATCTTGAACAACATCAAAGAACAGCATCTGCTATCCCAGGTCCTTGGGAAGGATTCAATAGGTGGACAAAAATGCCAAATCCAAGCTGAACATCTGGCTTGACAGAATGGCGGACCACTAATAGAAAAATATATATCTGAATAGCAATAGAAATTAAGCATCTGGCAAAGTTCTCTAGAAAAAATAAGCTTTAAAAGTTTCCAAAAATCCCAACCTCATTTCCAGAAGGAAGCCGTTTCATGACAAAGAAGTGTATCTTGCCTCAGGAAAGTGAGGTGTCACTAGCAGGGTCTGTTGTTGTTCTTCCAGTTCTGCTATTTGAGCCATTATTCTTTATTTTTCCTTTAATGAATGAAGGAGCAACATCAATGCCTGTCATCTATTATCTATCAGTCCCTGCCTATGTTAGCTCAGGATGACTGTGATCACATATAATATTAAGCGAGAAATTAGTCAACTGCATATTAGACCAGTATATTTTGTAACCCTGTCTGTGGAGTTTAATTTATTCTTTAATGTGTTCTATCTACCCAGAAAATTGGATACATTAGTAATTCATAACTGACTCAACAATAGATTGCAGATACAACCAAGATGTTTTAAATTCTTTGAAAGATTGGTCTGGAACTGTTATGCTTTAGGTCTTAAAATTTTATTCTGCTTTCTCCTCTGACCTTGGCAATGAATAGCACTACTAGATACTTGGCTTGGCATCAGTTACTGTTAGTGAAATTAATTTTATAGTTCAGATACCTACCATATATAAATATCAACTTCGCAGTCTTGTGTACTTCTAGTAGTATACAATTCATTCTAAAAAAAGTTAACAGAAATCTATTATTGTTATCATGAATTAGAAATATGATGAGGAAGCAACTGTAATATTTTAATAATAAACTTATTTTCAGGAAGTAGTTTCTACCACTGCAACTTTACAAAATAAAATGTACATTTTGATAAATTGATGTCTTCTCTTCCAGAGAGAGATTTTTGGAATATATTAATCAAATTTGTACAGCCACACATCTCACCAAAAGCAGCACACAACAGTCAGAGAAAAAACACAGAAATAAAAACAGCTATAAAAAAATATAAAAATGTACATTAAGAAATTAATAGTATAAAATATCAATTGATTGACAGTATATTATCAACTTAGTGCTGACTCTTAGTAGATAAGACTTTCTCCAGTCATCTTTTCCCATCAAGCCTTCCTCAATATACTGTATGTTCAGCATATAGGTTGAATAAACAAGAATAATATGTGTGGGTGTCTCTGTGTGCGCTTGCTAACCTGGAACCAGTGTGTTTTTCCATAGTCTTTTCAGGCTGTGACTTTCTAGCCCATGCATAGGATTTTCTAATATGACAATAAGATATTCTGGGATTCCCATTTTCCTAAAGACATTTCATAGCTTGGCATGGTCACCATGGTAAGATGTAACTGAGCTGTCTCTGAGTAGTTTGAACTCCTGATACATTAAACAGGATAATTTTCAGTTCTCAACATTAAACTGAGTTTTCATGGTTCTTCACATCTATGGACAGAAATTTAAATGAAAAAAATATTTATTGTACATTCCAAATTGTATTTGGAAAGACAACTATTTGTAGCTTTAAAGAAATGCTATCTGTGATTTTCAGTGAACACTATGAAGAAATGTAAATGAAAATAACAAGTTTTTTTACTAGATGAAATAAATATCATAAAATAAAAATATTCTGGCCAAAATCTATATGAAGAACCATTTGGAAATTTGGATGGCATATATAATTTAATATCCTGTACTATTTATATTTGTGGAAATATATTTAGGTAGCTCTTCAATAATTACATTCAATTTTTAAAAATTTGATTTGATTTAATTGTAGATGTAAACATATTTAATGGTTGGCAAAATAATATTTTACTTTTACATCTCAAGTTTAAAAAGCTATCATAAATTTTAATGATTAAAAATGTCAAAAAGTGGTATAGATCCAGAAATATTATTATCCATTCAGCCATAATGACAATAATGGTATGAAAATGATATAACATACCCTCTAACATAACGATAAAGGGTTCATCTTTTGATATGAGCACTGTGAAATTGCATTCAGTTCATAAAAGCAGTGTTTTATTTAGTTATGCGATATCAGGTAGTCCTTGCATAACTGGAAATTCCATTGCTAAGCAAAGTGGTTGTTAGACCAAAAATCATGTGACTGCACTGTTTATCAATGCCTAAGTTCTAGTACTTTTGACTGCATTCATTAGATGAAGATTGCACCATCATTAGTTAAGAATGTCACATTTCTCCTGCCCTGCTATAGTCACCTCTGCTTCAATTCCCCCCACCTATCTCCCTCCTATCTCTGTCCTTTTTGCTGCTCTGCGTTCCACCACTGCTGTTTGATCCTGCCCCCCCCACTGGCCCCAGCTGACCTTCACCATATTTTTCCTCTTGCTGCTGACATGGCATTCCTGGCCCTTCATGTGGCCCTAAGCTGTGGTCGTAAATGTAAGCTGTTGAGTGCCTGAATTTTGATCATATGATTTCAGGGACACTGCCCTGGAATAAATTTGAGGACCAGCCATAACTACCATTTGTTCAATGCTATTATAATTTCAAATGCTTGTTGAATGAATAGTTGCTAAACAAGGACTATCAGAACATATTTTGTCAGACCAATGTTTCCTCCCTCATGTGGATGCTTTTAAATGTTACATACATTTCTGAGTGAAAATGTTAGTTGAGAATAAATTAAAAATATCTATAATAATATCTAGGAGAATTTGGAAAGGAATAAAAATGATAAGGACAAGAAAGAGAGGGAAAAAAACACTCCAAGAAAGAAAGTGCCAGTGGATTGTTCTCAATCTTATTAAAAACTCCAATACTGTATAATCTAAACTGTCAGAAACAGATTTTCATATAGAAAGGAACACTAGCTAGTCGATAAACTTTGACCCATTGTGTTATCCTTTGCCAATATTTCCTTATTGAAAGAGATAAACAAAATGACCACAGGTGGGCAAAAAAGCAGCAGAAGTAGGAGAGATTTCTGACTTCCTGCTGCTTCCCCACTGACCTTGCCTTTGGGAAGCTAGCAGGAAGCATCAGAAATCATGATAAGGTGATAGTTGCTGACCATTGTGGTACTTCAGTGGCTACAATTTTCTGAATAACTAGTCTGAAAATCTTTGAAATTTCAATTCCACAGGAGTAATGGATCCCAGCTTTTGTATGGACTCTTTTAAGTTAGTGAATTTGAGGTCCTTTGATTCAAAAATTATTATGTTATGATGTATTGTTTCAGCTAATTGATAGACACAATTAGGTTACAAATTGAAAACACTGAGCATTTTAGTAATATATAGATAAATTATAGAACTGTTCCATCGATCATGCTGATCCAGTTCACAAAGCAGGCATGATATTTGACTTCATCCCAACACAGCCATGCACAGATGGAAGCAAGACCTATTTTGAATAGCCTAAAAGGAATACAATTTTCATCTATAAATATCCCTTTAACAATGCAACATAAAGTACTGTGAAGTAGAAAAATTGCCAAATACAGATTAAATATTTTATTTTTAAAAAGATTAATTTGTTCTTTTCTATTGGTATTAAAATTTATAAGCACAAAATTTGAGACGCCATCCAAAGAATAGCTATATTTTCTGCAAAAAGAAATTTTAACGGTATAAAACCTAGGAAAGAGAGAGAGAGCTTGCAGGCTTGATGAGCTACAATTTTTGAAATATACCTCATTTTCCATGCCAATTACCAAATGCAAACACATTGAAAACGTAAGATAATTGGTTAAATTTAAGTTTTAAATTTAATGGTAGTGCTAAAACCATTATAGATTATTGACAGTACCTTGACAGGAAGACATTCTGATTCTGAAAGATACAGAGCCTAATCCTTTTTATATCTAGCCTCCAAAGTCTTTACATGCATTATTATCACGGACATAACATGTTCTAAGTTTTCCCTTCATCCCTATACTTTCCAGATAAGATGATGGCTGATAATTCTAGGCCTTCCTATCTCAACGTAACTGGAGGTTGAACACTACTTCTGGTATCTCCCTTAAAAGGTTGGTCATAATGTTTTTTTCTGCCATTAAGAAGCTGCTTGAAATCTCACTCAATACAACATGAAATATTATTATGTTTTAAATAAACTCTATTTCCCACTGATGGCTGATGAAATCTCCATATTGTCATACAAAATATTATGCAGCCATATTATACACGTTAGAAAGTGCTTTTAAAACATTGACAGCATATCATAGGCACTCTCACACAAATTGTTTCCATGGGAGGCTGGATTAATCTGGCCAGGTCCACTTATTAGCAAACAAACTGGTGAAAGTGCCACTCCCCTTAATGCTCCCTAGGATGCTTTCTTCCACCTTAGCTTAGCCTTTATCCGAGCTGATGAACTCTTTCAAGATCAGTCTCCCAAAACATGTTTTTTTTCATTTTCTATAAGAGTATCTTCTAATATGATGTTGTTCTGGAGACCTTCCTTTAAATAACGATAGCTATGTATGGTCTTTGCAACATAGCAGCATCCCATTAATTTTTTCAGAAAAGAAAGCCTGACAGACCCACACTGCCATACAATTCATTATCTATTTCTCTAACTCCTTCCTCCAAAGGACTATGTCTCGGCAATTCAACAGTTATAGTATATATGCCTTTAAAAAAAGTTAGTTTTAGAAAATAGCCAGTGTTTGAAGTCATTTACTAGAATCTTAACCAAATCAAGATAGCAGAAAAAGCACCATATTTGCTGCTCAGCTAAAGTAAGCTAACGGTGGTTCTATTTCTGTGTGTAGTACTGCAAAATTGTTTCTTGCTAAGCTGTCCTTTAACTAATCTTTTAAATAATATATTATTAAGATAATTTTCAGATAAATACATTAAAGCAAATGTGATATCTCACATCCTGGAAATGTCCTGTTCTGATACAGTATTTTATTTGGCTGATTTATCTAAATATGCTCCTAATTCTGTAATTTTATTGATTCTAAATTGTGTTCATATTTAATGTGATTAAATCATCTTGCTGATTATAAATAATCATTCCCTTGTGGAAACCATTTCCTTCCTTCCTTCCTTCCTTCCTTCCTTCCTTCCTTCCTTCCTTCCTTCCTTCCTTCCTTCCTTCCTTCCT
>JANHZU010003130.1:79915-92494 GCA_032468055.1 Acrochordus granulatus | reverse complement strand
CAAGCGGACAAAATCTTCAATTCTCCTGTAAAACTTCCAGAACTAAATTCAGAAACAGAAAATGAAATAAGTGACCCTCCTCCATACATCAGGCTCACTTAGAAACAAATTCTAGAAGAATGTCATGGAAGAAATCCTTTATATTTTTTAAAAAAATATTAAATGTAGTAGTTTAAAGAAAGTGAAAAAATACTGACTCTCTTGAACAGATTCTGAAAAATAAGAGGTACTAACATTGTTCATCCATCCATCCATCCATCCATCCATCCATCCATCCAAGCATCTATCCACACATCTGCCCATATTCAAATATATGAATGTAATTTCATGATTATGTACAAAATGACATTACAAAAATGAATATTTTATTACAAAATGAATAAAAACCATATTTACAAATCTTGAATTAGAATACAGTATTGTGAAGATGTCTCCCAGATAGATTCCTTTTCTTTATTGAAAATTGGGTGCATAATCAGAAAGCAGCCTCTATGGCAAGCTTCATTTCCTTTTCAGTATAGAGCTACAAAACGTTTTCTATTTAACAACTATGGTGTGGAAAAGCTAGACTGATGATTCCCAACTTCCCAACTTGGTTATTGCTAAGAATTCTGGTTGGTAAAATTCACAAAATCTCATGGACGCTTAGGCTGGGAAACACTGAGTCAGGTGAAGCTGAAAAGTGACCCCCGCTCCTGCTGCCTGGCAGCTTCCACTGGAGGCGCAATGCATCAGGAAACAAAGAAATTCTGTTTTGGGAATGCTGGCGGCGGTTCCTGGACCTGGGGCTTATATGAGAATTTCAGATTGAACTGGTAGACATGTAGAGTTGTTGTGGTCAAATTCTGCAAGAGGCAGCCGTTTGGCTTACAAGTAGTCCTTGGGATATGGTAACTGGGACCAAATTACAGTACATAAATTGTAACATCACAAGATTGCATTGCTTAGTGATAGCAATCCTGATGGTCCCCATTTCCACTGTTAACTGAATTTTACTGGTTGTTAGGCAAGGACCCACCCAATCCAAGCCGTTCTTGGCTTGATCATTCCCAATCCTGAGCTTTGGTAAAATAAGGGACTGCCTCCTTTTGAACTCCTCCCATCCACCTATCTCCCCCCCCATCTCTGCCCTTTGGCTGCCTTACCCACCGGCACTCAACTACAGCAGTGGCAACTCTGACAACGCTGGGGCTGAAGTAGAGGCCTGGGGTCTTCAGCAATATCAGCCATCTGCTGCCACTGTGCAGGTGGCCAAAAGGGAAGAAACGGGGGAGATGGAAAGGGGGGAAGCTGAAGCACCTCTGTGATTGTAAGTACTGATAGGTTATCAAGTTTCGATCACATTACCACAGGAACACTGCAACGGGTGTAACTTCTGGAACCAGACATAAATACTGCAATCACTTTGTAACTTGTATTTGTCCTGCAAATAAGAGACATAGCATAGTACGTTCAAATAATGTGTTTATCTTCTCCAATTGTCCATTAGATTCCAGATGATGAAAAATGAATAAATTCCCAAAAGCAATGGTCCTTCCAAAACTTGAATTCAGAGTCACATTCCAAGATTTTCTGACTACCATACAGAAACATGCAGTCTAGAACAAGCTATGCTATATTTATATAAAGTATATAAATTATATTTATATAATAAACAACCTAAGCATAGCGATCTCTTGCAAGAAACAAAATGAATCATCTTGGAACACAAATCCACAATCCCCAAACAGTCGTGTAACTTTGTAATTTAATATAATGAAATAAAATCCAGGGAAGCCATGTCCTATGGACCAGGAGGGGAAGGGAGGGGAACAGCTAGAGTGAACTGGCTGGTTAATTCTAGCCTTTCAACAGACATGAGATGACTACTGTACAGTCTTTGACATCTGCTCTCATTCTTGGCTACCAAAACTCTCTGAGCACAAGATATGTTTTGAATACTCTCCCATGCCGAGTTTTATCTTTGCAGCATAGTACATCTCTCCTGAGAGACAAATAAACAACTGTTGTGAAACAAGTGTTCTTGAGCCTGAGAGAAAGTGTAAGATTCAGTCTATGGGTCTCTTTGGAGGCCATCCAAAATCTGACTTACGGAAAACAAATCTGATCCAATAGATGTACAGCCTCCCTCATCCAGTTTCTCTGAAATATCTCTGCTCAGGACTGGAGAGGGAGGGAGGATTTTAACATTGTTGTTTCAAGACCATTACAAACGAGGGAGATGGCCAGCAAGGGACTAACCCAGTTCCTGCTGCCAGATACTGGGTTAGGCCCTTGTTTGTTATTCTGGCATCAAAGACCAGGTAGAGCAGCAATCCATGCTGATTGCTACCAGCTAGCCAATTTTTTTTTTAAAAAACAAGCCACCCAGGATGTTTTTAAAACATTTTGGAATTTAAAAAAAAATCCTTATGGGATAGAATTGTTCCATGATTCGCAGAAAGGTTTTTTTGTTAGAAATACATTTCTTGAGCTAAGACTAAGCTAAGAAACCAAAGGCATTAATCTCTGATTCATTCAATTAGTGCCTCTTTAAAAGTTAAAACAGGCACTGACCTCTGTCACAGAAGCAGGGCATCAAGTCCTAAGGAAGAATAAGAAAAATCTACCCCAGCCAGCAAAATATACCTTATTATGAAGGCTTTTTTGTTAATAGTTAATGAAGAATTGTTAAATTACTGTGCGGAGTAAAAAAAATTGTGGAAAAAAATCAAAATCAAAAACCTTTGCTTTACAATCAGCACAGATTCTGAAAAGCTCACAGCAAGCAATCAAGTCACATATTATACATATGCAGAGAGCCTGAGTCAGCAAAACACAAGCTCAGCGGCATAAGAGGATGAGCAATTCGCTAACATATAAAACAATATAGTCTTCAATTGTTATATACTGACAATTCAACCAAAATCAAACGATGCACTGCCGAGTGCTTTAAGCCTCAACTATGCTGCCAACTCGTGGTTCCACTCTTGGTTGATGTGCCAGATAGTCCTTTGCAGCCCATGACGTTTTATAATTTTTTTATGTGGCCATATAACATCTACACGTTATGTAGCCTGGTCTAAACAAGGGTGGCAAAGATGTAATTGATTCCTGCTGTTTTATATTGAATAGACTGGAAAGTCTGTTTTTTTTAAAAAAAATGCAACCCAGTTTACATGCTTTCAAGAACAAAGTTCAAGATAAAAAATATTTTGTGTATCTTTAATCGCTAATATTCACTAGTAGAATCTCAAATTGCTTATTTGCAGTCAAGTGTAGTGAAAAAGGAGACCACAGCAGAGGAATTTTATTTGGTAGCATTTATTTAAAGTACCTTACTTAGTTTGACAGATGATAATTCTTCATTTGAAGGGAAAGAAAAAGCAAATTACAGAAAAAATTGAAAAGCACTCTGTATTAACAACAGTTATCTATATGGTCATCCTATCAATGATGCTGAAAAAATATTATAAGACTGAACTTAATAAGTATTATAATATTTTTATTTATATTAGTTCAAAGTAACAATTTCAGAGCTTTCTGTTCTTACATTGTAAGTGAATGTTCTGCAATTTTTTAACATTGATTATGCATATGAAATAAGCAGGTAAATTCTTTAAACTGTAATCTCATTTGAAAAATATTTTTAAGAACATTTCATTAAAGAAAGCTTTTTTAAAAATATTCCGGGACGTTATGTAAATCAAAAATATAATTAAGGCTTAAAGTGAAATTACAAAAACCCTTTTCAAGCAGAAAAAGCCTTTCATGTTTCTTATGCAAATAAACAGTAAACAAACAACTGGAAAAAAAATCTAAAGATCCTAAACCCAACCCATTTACACGTTTGGCCAACCACGCAAATGAACTATATTTTCTGTACTTTATTCTGTTTAAGATGCAATCAACATTCAGTGGAACCTTGGATTGCAAGCCTAATCCGTTCCGGAAGACTGCTCTTAGTCCAAATTGCTCTTAAACCAAAACAAGGTTTCCCATAGGAAACAATGTAAAGTCGGATGATCCGTTCCATGCCCCCAAAAATATTCACAAAAAAATAATTTTTTATGGAATTTTATGTAGAAATGATTGTCCCTAATATCTGAAACAAGTAACAGTGATTAACACACAATATAAAGTAAAAATAAAACAAATTAACCAGCATGTACAGATCTGCTCTGAGGCAGATTCTGGCCTCAAACCAGTGCTGCCTGGGTGGCCTTGTTGGTTCAGGAGGATCTGCTGCTGCTTGAGGGCAAAGTGGCCTTTTCCCTTGGCAATGACTTTCTGGGGATCTTTCCTGGGCGGTTTGGAAATGTTTCTTATCATAACCTGCCTCCATGCTATGAGAGGGGAGAAGAGATGGGCAGGAGGGGATGGTCTGGATGGTGCCATGTGAGGAGGGCTCTGTGTGTGTGAGAGAGAGAGTGACAGGGAAGGCGGCGGGTCAATCTTCCTACACTTTGAGAAGAGTCCTGACTGGCATGAGGGAAATGAGAGGGAGGAGAGGAGGGGATTGCCTGGAAAGAGAATCTGGAAGCTGAATCTCAGGAGTTCTTTCTCTTGAATGACATTCACTTAATTTATGCTTTTTTATGCAGCGAGAGAGAACCATCAGCTCCGTTGTGAGATTTCCCACGTGAGCTCATCACACGGTGCTTGTCTTGCGAGTTTTTGCTCATTAGCCAAATTAAATTTATTAAACATTTTTGCTTGTCTTGCAAAAATCTCATGAACTGAGGTTCCAATGTATCCTTTAACATCCTCCCTTAACTGGTGACCTCCAGGTACAGTAAATTACAACTCCTGTAATCCTCAGCAGTGTGGGCTGCAAATTATGTCAAACATATGGACTACACCAGATTAGGGAAGGCCATTCTAGGGTTTTTGGCAGGGATTTGGGGACATTGCAGTCAAAATGCTTGCATTCTCAAAGCAAATTATTCTTCTTAAATCTACAATTGCTTCTGTTTATCAGTTTTGACTTTTCTCCCAAATTACTTGATAATCCAAATCACTTCATAGAGGGAGGGAGGGAGGAAGGAAGGTTTTTTACTAGATTTGCTTTCCCAGTTTCCTCTCTCCTTCTTAATCCCTGCCCTGCCCTTCCCTTTTCTTTATTCTTAGAACACAAACTCGTGGGCAGCCCTTTCTTTATTCTATTCTGCATACTGCTCAGTGAGAGGGAAGCATTTGACAAATAACTGAGTGAAATTTCTGTATCTCACAAAATGAGATGAAAATATCAGCAATTAAATAGTTGCTGAATAGAGAGGACTAAGCTTCCAGTCTTTACATTCTGTAATTCTACTGAATGTTTACTTCACAGCAGTCCTGTTGGCTTTTAAAGGACTGGAATAAGGAGCTTTGGATGATGTCCTTCCTCTCTTTATCTCTGCATGTTTATCTACCACCTGTGAAGACTAGATGATAACTTTTCCTCCCTGCACAAGATATTGTTCTCAACGGTAATCTATTTCTTAAAATAAAACCAACAGTACGAACTGCAGCTCTCAGATTAACCCAGCAGTTTCATTTTAGCTAGATTCCATTTGGTTCCATTTTCCCAATCTGGTGTCTTCACATATATTGGGGTATGACTCTCAATATTTCTATTAGCTTCAGGGAATTTTGGAAGGTATAATCTATCACTTCTGAAAAGTTGGGGAAGACTGTGTATGAATCAAACATTTACATTTTTGGATATTTTTCTAATAAATAATGTTAATTTAAGCATATTGATTAGAGACCACACATGCAGATAACTGATTTTAAATAGCATACATCAAATATGGAGAGATCAATGAAGTTAACAGACAGAAAACTGGCTTTTACTTAGGCCTATGGAATCAGCAGAATTCTCACTTGCGTTGTATTTATTAGGGGTTTACTACTTCAAATTAGTTTTTCTGATGTTACTCTGGAAAATCAGATTGCTCGGCACCTTGTTCGTATAGCAAGCAGTGAGAAGGATCAAATTAAATTTTTAGAGTCCCAAAATAATATCATTTAAAAAAGCTAATATACAAATGTTGATTTGGCAGGATGGGAAAACAAAGCCAAGACAAACAAATGAAGTTCAACAAAGATTAAAGTCCTGCTTTAAGATAACACAGATGAACAAGAGAGGAATCAATGGCTCCTGGATTGACATGTATGCATGTGGAAAAGATTCCTGGGCTTTGAAGCTAAACAAGAATTAGAATAATGCAGAGATCAAAAAGGCTAAAGAAAATTTACACTGCATCATCACAAGCAGAGCTTTTTGGAGGAGGAGAAATAATGGTTTTACTCAATTCTGCTTTGGCCAATTGACCAAAGTATTATGACCCTGAAGTATTATGCCCAATTTGGGGCACCAAAGTTTAATAATCCAGTGCATTTATTTATTTTACATTATCTTCAGATAGCACAGGTGAGATCATTCCGCAATTTCTTCCTTCACATTCACAACTTTGAGATGTAGAAATTAAAACCGACACCAAAACAATCACCTAGCAAGCTTTAGGGAAAAATGAAAGCTTGAAGGGTCGGGCCCTACAGACTAAGGAAAAAAAGGGAGAAAATATTTATCCTTAGCCTGGAGAAGAAATTCTTTAGTATGTGTCACATAAATGATAGGAAAAAAAGTTTTCTTGCATCCAAAAAATCTGAACTTTAATCAGCTCTAATGATAAGGGAAAGCACTAAGATAAATACCAGAAAGAATTTCTTAATCCAAAGCACTGTTTGTGGATAGAGGCTACCTATTAGGAGTGCTGTCAAAATAGATTTTCTGGGCTCACAAAACATTGGACAAGATGACCTTTGACCTTCCAATCCTCTAATGTGTTTGCTATACAGATGTGATTCACACATCACATTAACTTTGGATATAGTTGGTTTGACTTCAGCTTCATATGTTTTGCAAACCCAAGCTTCACAGTTTGTTTATAGTGCAATGGGAATCGTATTAATGAACAAAATAAACCATGGAGCCTTGCAGAGCACCTCTGGGACAGGAAAGAGGGCAAAGAGATGTGCTCATGTGATACTGAATGTCTCTGGAGAGACTTTTGGATAAAAAATGTTCTGAAACCAAATGCTGCATTTCCACAGACAGAATACTCCAATACATTTGATGAAAATGGAGGAGAGGCTATTTTAAAAAATATATTTTTAATTCAAGCTGCAAAATTCTTTATCCTGGAAAATATATCTTAACATCAACTGTTCTTTTGCTCTCTTCACTGCATGCTTTTATATATTATAACTAGCATGCTTTTATATATTCAGCAGATTAAGTTTCTCTATTTTCTCTATTAATTTCCTTTTGTGCTTTTTTATTTATAAATAACAAAAATAATTTCATGACAACTATAACTTTTGTGTTTTTAACACTATTATTAGTTATTGCTAATATTCTATCTTATGCATCATCTAATTTGGACATTTTTTGATAGAAGAGCAGCTATACTTTCTGCTTGAATAATTATGAAGAATCCTATAAAAATGAAAACTACTTGTAAGGGATGGAAGGCTTTGCTAATATTTGTGGTTATGTGAGATCATAAGTATCACAGGGCACTGTCACACTATGAAACCCCAACTTTTTATAAAATGTGATCCAATTCTCTTCATCTTACATTATGAAATAAAAAGGCACAACTATTTATTTTTACAAGTAACTCACAGTGGCAAACATATCTAACACACTTTCTTCCTATTTTCTCCATAACAATTCTGTGTGGTGAGTTGGGCTGAGAGACAGTGACTGGCCCAAAGTCACCCAGCTAGTTTAAGAAAAATGGAATATAGGGGACAGACTATCTAGAATTAGGGATCCCAGAATTATTTAGCTTAGGGAAGAATATGTAACTGCTATTTAAGAAATGTATTTATGTTTTTATGGTATTGCTGTGGATAAAACACTATTTTTTATCATGATGGTATAAAAGTATGGCCTCCACGTGTTAATGAACCATAATTCCTTGACCATCTTAATGCCCCTAGACCTTCCTCTCATGGGAGTATAGAAGCTTAGAAGATTCTGAGTTTCAAAGACTCATTAGTCAGAAATACTGTTGTGGTTTTCAAAAACATAAACACACCTATTCTGGTTTTGGGTTGATAATACATACCGATATACTTATGCCTCCATCTCATGTTTATATACAAAGAAAAAACAACCCTCCTCCCCCAAAAAACAGGAAAAAAAGCAAACTTTGGATGCCCTAATTACATCCTTAAGTCATTTGATTTTGATTTTTCTTAATAAATGATACAGCACATCCAGTTCCTGCAGCCAATATGTTAGCAACACATGACTTTCATGATGTCTTCCTTACTGAATAATACAAGGACTGAGGGAATTTTTGAAGCCAACGTTTTGATTCTGAATCAATGCTGTAAAACAGTTTATGGTTTCTAATGACTGTGATTGCTTTTCAGGTTGCTTCAGGTTTTTAAAGGGTTTTTTTTATGTTTATAGATATTTTGTTCATTGTTTTTGTGTTTTAAACTTTGTGCTCCACTCAGAATCACATCTATGAGACGGGTGGCTATATAAATTAACCAAATAAATAAACAAACTACAGTACAGATAATACCTATAGTATGCTCTAAATTAGAATTCCCTGACAACGAGCGACAAAGATTTCTCCCTATCTTTTCACACAAACACAAGACCATGCACAAAAATACTGGCTAGGCTTATACATTGTGCTACGCCGCAATGTGGTTTGGTTTGATTTTGGTTCAGTGTCAAATAGCCATAGTGTATGACTGAATACAACACATATACCCAGCAGACTTTGGTTATTCAGCAAGCTAGGATCAAATAAGCAATGGCTTAGTACACAGCATTACTTCTGCAACTGAAATCTAGTTTGCCTCTAGAAACAAAACAAACAGAATCTTGTACAATATCTGTAATCCAGCTTTCCCCAATCTGATTCCTTTGGCTGGGAGCCTGGGAATGCTGGGAGTTGTACTCCTAACTCACCTGGAGAGCATTTGCCTCGATCATTTTTCTCACCAAAAGTCACAAGCACCGCAACCACGAAACTAACATTCTGTGTTAGTTTCATACACACCCGCAGCGCGAACGGAAGACAACACGGATTTCGGCAACACGAAGCAGCCGAAGAGAGGCAGCGGAGTTTTCTACCTCCGCGAACTGAATAAAATACAAACGCGGCAAGCCCGGCGGCGGGAAAAAGGACGGGGACGGCACGCAGATACTCACTGGTGGCTACAATGATGGCCATGTTACTGTCCATAGGAACAGTGTTGGGAGGGGCGTAAGTCCGGGCCTCGCTCAGCTGGGTCATCGCCGGAGCTCCCCTCCGGGCCGGCGGCTCCGCATGAGGACCCCTCAGCCCCGCGCCTGCTGGGCGAGTCCCGCCTCGCGCCTCCGCCACCGGCCCTTCCAGCCCTCAGCGGCTTCTTCTCCTCGCCGGCTAAGCGCGCCTCAGGAGCTGCTGGGCGCCACCCCCGCCCGTCCTCTCGTGCCCGGCGCTCCTGCTCGCCTCTCCTGCTCTTGACATGCTCCGTGTCCGCTGAGGAGGCTTCTGGCGGGCCGAGAGCCGGCTCCGAGCCTTTCCCCTCCGGAGGCGGCCTGGGAGGAGACCATCTGGGTCCCCGACTATTTTTTGTGCTCCGCTCCCTTCCTGAGGGCAGGGCGTCCCGAAGGCGGCCGCACCGGAGTCGCTTCTTTTGCAGTCGGTTCGGTCGTCTTCGCTTTCCGCGGGCGAAAGCCGCTGCGGTACTTTTTGGATTCCGGTTCGGTTCTCACATTGCATCAGATCCTATAATCGAAGCACTCCTTCAGACTACGACCAATGGACCCGTCTCAACTGAAATCACTCGAAACGATTTAAATGCGCCTAGCCCGGGGTTCCTAGCCAAGCGGCGGACACATTCATCGGTGGAACAGAGCGCCGCACTCCCCGAAGGCGGCCGTTTCGGAGGTCCGGACCCCGGGTAAGTCCCGCAACGACACTCCTTGCTCCCCTCCCCCCGCTACCTTAGGCGCCGGGAGGTGCGTCTCCCGCGCCAGCTTCTTAGCGCTATCGCCTTATTGCGCCTATCTTCTGGGCTTCGCTTCCGATTGGTTCCCGGGTGGACGCTCTCCATCCCGATTGGTTGAAAGTGAGAATCGCTGCGTTCTCGGGATAGAACATTGTGTCGGCGGTCGTCATAGAAACTGTGGACCCAGCGAGGAGAAGCGAAAGGAACGTTCTACCTCGCCGCCGCCTCCTCCGGCAATCCGTGATCAATTTTTTTAAAAAACGTGCAAAGTAATTTCTCCCTCCCCCGGGTTAGTGGCTTTTGGTTGCCTAAAGTAACAAAACGAAGCCCTGCTACACATTTTAACGGGACAGTTGGGAGAATGATCTTATGGCAGGATGCAAAGTATTCATAACGTCTGAACAATTTGCTACACGGTAGGGAGTTTGAATAGAATGAAGAGTACGGAGAGGGAGGCACTCGTACCCAGAACATATTCAATCCATATCAAAGGCATATTAACTCTTTGATATTCATTAGTTATGCAGCTTGTATTAACAACAGTTGTGATATTATTACTGGTTACAGACCTAAGATGGTCCCCGCATTTAAGATAGGAATTTTTCCAATTCTACCTTGCAGTGCCCAGGAATTGAGCTTGCCCTGTGCAGTGAATTACGGCCTAGGAATCCATAATTACAACCTTTCTCTCAGTGTTGCATACTGAGAGTGGTCTTCTTCAGGTCATCTATTTCTCATAGTAAGGTAGCTTTGGGGATAAAAAAATATATTTTTTAACACACAGCTGAGAGTTTGATAAAGATATAAATTTTAAAAAACTCTTACCATTCCTTTCGGAAGACTTTATAGGGTTTAAAATTAAATTATTTTAATTATATTTAAACTAAAAAAACAAATCATTTTTCCCTTTTTGTTCATATTCCAGATAATTTTTTACCTTTAGTTTGCCTGTTTCCTGAAATGCAGCTATAGAACACTAACTCAAACTTTGTTCAACAAACCCTGAGCTTCTGAAGAATAGGAATAACTTTTTGTTCTTTTACAATTAAAACTCATTCTTGCCCTGCAAACTGTTAGGGGTTTTGGAGTGAGCTTTTAGGAAGAGAAAAACAAAAGCTATATAAGCAGTATCTGCAGCATTGCATTCTTCATATTTGTTGGACTATTAGCTTCCATCACCTTCAGACATGTTAATTAGAATAATGAGATGACTAACAAAATGAACTATAAGTAAAAATAAATTTAAAACATGTTGGATTCTTGGTGCTCTTTGAACTTAGCGATTTTCTTGCAGATATTTCATTACCAGGCAAGGTAACATCATCAGCGTGAGAGAGAGTGGGGCTTAGTTCTAGGTATCTATCAGCTGTATGTGATGGCTGATATGTCTGAATAAAAAGCTTCCAGGAATTCCTGGCATTTTTGGATTTAACTCGATAAAGTTAAACTGCTTAGGTGCCTCCATGTGTTGCAAGATCAATAGACATGCTTGTGTCATTAGAGACATAAATCTCATTTACTTACCAATTAAAATATAATCAAAGCCTAGGAAGAAAACAAAAAGCCTAGAACAGGATTCCTACAGCATCCAACACTCAGATAAGCAGGAAAAAGTGCAAGATAAACAATCAGGAAAGGAACAGTATCTTAATCAAGAACCGTCAAGGAAGAAACTACCCTGCTACCAAGTCTAACAAGGCAAGCTATATATAAACAGCCAGCAAACCCCACTCTTCCTCATACTGTTACCAAGCTAGTAATTAAATATCTGCAAGAAAAGAACCAAGCTAAAAGAGAGTATTGAGAACCCAACTATTCAACCCCAAGCTACATATGGAATAATTCAAAATTAATATATGAGTATAACATTTAACCAAAGTAGAAGAGTGTTTTGATATTCTCTGAAACAAGAGGGCTGGACTCCTGAGGCCAAGTGCTCCATAGCTTGGAAGTGATTCATGATAAAGACTCCTCTGGTGTTACCAAGAGCTGGCCATCTACAGAGACACATTTAAAAGATCTCCCCTTCAGGTCTTAAATCTCTGGGGAATTTCATAAGGATAGAAGTTGTCCCTGAAATAATTAGTCCCTAAGCTACTTAGAATTTGAAATATATTCTGTTCTTTGACCTGACTTGCCTGGATATACATAATTAGTTTCAATCTACCTGATAAGACTAATGAATATTCAAGATTGCAAATAATGATTCACTGAGCAAATTTCTCCAGTATAATGTATTGCTAAGATAATCTTAACCAAAATTAGAACTTTTGTCAGACTGAAAATATATTGCTGATTAGGAACAAGTTCATTTCAAAGATAATTGATATACAGGCAGATGATTGCTCAATAAACAGCTGGATAGATAGCAAAGGTTTAAATTTGCTTCCAGCAGCAAAACATTTGCTGTAGATGATAAGTATGGCCTATGTGCTAACACCTTTCATCTCCCCTTACAATGATGCTTTCCATTTATTAAGGAAAGATTGTTCTGATAGCACATACAGTAGGGCAAAAAAGTATTTAGTCAGCCACCAATTGTGCAAATTCTCCCACTTAAAAAGATGAGAGAGGCCTGTAATTGTC
>JANHZU010003130.1:42181-53663 GCA_032468055.1 Acrochordus granulatus | reverse complement strand
ATAAATGTCCCGTTTTCACAAACCCTTGCACTAGGCATCCTGTTTAGCAGAGACAATGGAACAGGAAAAATAATAGTAGTGGGCACCAATATGAATTTATTAATTGCATTTGTAGAACTGCATAAGATTAAGCAATATAGCATTTACATCTGTTGACAGCGACTGTGATGTTAAAACTGCAGAATACGGCTGAAAAAGCCCACTTTCAAATCCCCCCTTCAGCCATTAATAAATGCAGTACATACTTAGCTGTTCGTGACATGAGCAGACAGCTTAAAACTGGCATTCCACGTCTGCGATAGCTCTCAAAGGTAGGTCCTATTATCCCCATTTTATATAAAGTAAAATGAGGCAGAAAGACTGTATGGCCCTGGGCTATGCAGATAAAGGAAGATACGAAGGACAAAAGTGGATTTGTAGTGAAAAAGATAAAAATGCAATGCATTTCAATGTAAATCAGTCACAATTTGATTCAGATTAGGAAAAAACATGTGTTCCTTGTACAAATAAGGCATTTACGAGACCAAACAGAAGTGGAACTATAACCAGATGCTACGCATGTTCCCTCCAAAATAAATTCCATTCAGTTGAATATGGCACACAAAGGATTACATTCTGATTCGAGAACATCTGATTTGTAAATGTGTTCTATCTTCCTGAACTACACAGTTCTGAGAAGATAACTATCAGACCAAGACCTGTATAAAATCCTTCAAGCCTAAGTGCCTATCTGCTAAACCATATCAGTTTTGATCTTTCAAAATGAAAGGGCTCATCTGCACACAGCCATGTGGAGAGAGAAGGAAAGTATGTGGCCTTAAAAAATGGTTGTCCTCAACAATCCCACTCCGATTTAAATTCCTTGCACAGCAGGAATGGAAGTTGTATGTACCCATGTGAACACATTCCCTAATAGTCATCCTCCTCGTCTTCTTTCAATTTACTGATTCCCATTAAAAGGCCTACGTGGACTTTTGTCAGGCACAAAGTATAAGATCCAGATAGTGAGGTTCAATCTAAGAGATGAATTGGTTCTTCCTAATTACAGAATCTGTCCAACTGGCTATTGGACACCTGCAATTCATAGATAAGGTTCGACAGCCCTCAGGAGGGGTTGAGCTTATTACGCTTAAGAATGCGTAGTGACTCAAGACTGATTTCCTGCTTTATACCTCCTTCCCTGGCTCAGCCTTTCCTTCTCCCACAGCTTTGTGGAGAATTATGGGGATTCCAAATCTTTCTGAATTTCTTTCCAAATAGGGAGAAGATGAAATCACTGACAAGGTAATAAGCCTCCTGGATGGAATCCAACTCTTCCCCTTTGCTAGGTGCTGCCAGATAGTTTCCCTCCACTTCCCTTTATTGCCTACATTCTTGACTTTTTGGTAGACGTGTGATCATCTTCTGTAAGGACATTCCCATGAGTGAAACAAATAAACCCAGAAAAAGGCTGTGCTGATGAAGTGTCAGTCATTCAAGCAGGCACAGCAGAATTGTTCAATGTTTTCTAACCAAATAGGAGAGAGCAATCCTGCAGTGGTCTAACTGGAGCTTCTGAAGTCTACTTCTCCATGAATTCCAGAAGAGTCACATGGCAGTATTTCTTCCATTTTCGTTCGGAAGCAACATTTTTCTGCTGGATCACTTTGATCCAGCTTCAGTTTGCCTAAGCAATTGGCTGGCACCAAGATGAAGGCTATGCTGTGAGGACATCTTCTCAGTGAATGAATGTAGATGAGATGGACTAAGGATGAGAAACAGAACACAAATATTTCCAATGATGCATCCATCCAAGATTATGTGTTCTATTTTCATTCAAAGGTTTTTCAGAGGCTGAAAACATGGAGCCCTTGTTTTGTGCAATGCTCATTTTCCATGTTTGTTTTACTGCAGTCTCTAGATAAACTGTTCCTCATTTTTTCCCCTTAACTTCCTTTTAGAAAAATTCTAAGCTAACTCCCAAAAGCATACTCATAAAATAAACTGAAGTCTCTACAAATCCAACCTATACTATTCAATGTAACTGTGAATTGACACTGATTCATCTGCCTTTTCCAACCTGGTGCAACTGACATTGTTATTGTTACGATCCCTCAAGTTTACCCTGATTTATGATAACCATGGGAAAACTCTATGTAGTTTTCTTGCCAAGTGGTATCCTAGTAACTGTACCTTCTTCCTAGGTTGAGGGATAATGACTGGGTTCAAAGTCACAGTCTTTTGTGCTTAATGGAGGACTGCAAGCCAGGTCTCCTTGTCCAGCATATTTAACCACCACATCAACTGTCCCTCTCACAAAGCAACTGACTTTGCTGATTGATGGGATTTATATTCTCTACATAACTGGAAAGTATCAGATTAGGGAAGGCTGACTTATTTGACCTTGTAATGGTAAGTGGAATGGGAGAAAGAGCTGCAGGCTAGACAACAATCTGATAAATGAAACTTGAGTCTGAAGGAGGAGAGATGGCGACAGTGTCTCAGAAGAGACCCCTAGTTTTCAAGAGAATAAACCTGAAGGAAGGGAGGGGTGCTTTTGAACTTGCAAAGTTCTGTTAATGCAACCTTACAATAAAAAAGAGCTAGTAATCATAGTCATGCTTCTTGTTTGGACTACTTTGAAGGGCTAACAATCTGTCAATGCACTGCTTCTTTGGTCAGATGCCCTATTCTCTCTCATATAATTTTAAATTGTTTCAATGTAATCTTCTACCTAATCCACCTTTATTATTTCTATTGCTGTACCTGTGCCCTTTCTGCTTATAACAAAATATCACAAAGAATAGCCCCCAGAAGCCTAAATTAGTTGTTAGCATGTGTGTTCCTTCAAGTCAGCCTTGAATCCTGATGACTTCCTGGAGAAGTCCAAGCAGTGTTCATAGCAGCATTTTTATAAGTGGATTATCATTGCCTCCTTCCTCCAGCTGAAAAAGAGCAACAGGACCAAGCTCTCTTTGTGCCTAAGGCTGGTCTAGAATCATGGTCTCCCAGTGTGTAGGCCCTCACCAAACTGGTTCTCAAACTAATTCTAGGACTTCAGAAAGCATTTAGCAAGGTACGGTGGCAATCTAATCTAACAGATGTCTTCTATGCAACCTTGTGAATACTTTTCACAGTCCTAACCAGTATTTCTAAAACAGACGGGTTCATGGTTTGGCACCATGACTGGATAATGTCCACTACAAAAATCCTCCTACCATCACTATCCATGTTCAGAACAGTTTGGAGACTATTTTTAAGCATGTTTATTTTCAGATTATTGACAACAGACAGTTGGAATTTACAAAAAAAGAGTGCTCCTATTCAAAGTTTCTAGCTTCCTTGGTTTCTTCTCCTTTTTCCACTTTTCAGTAGCTACATAGACAGTACAGCTACATAGACAGTACAGCTACATAGACAGTAGCTACAACAGACAGTAGCTACATAGTCATCCTTACGTTGTTTGGTTTATTTTTCCCTCCTTCCCTGCCCTGCAAATCTTTTTCCTACTTTTGCAATTGTCAAAAGGTTCCCTAGGCATAATGATATATCCCTCTTATTTCTCAATGGCCCCATTTTGGCTACAATCTTCTTGGTGCTCATCAGCTGACTTTGCTATTAGAAAGAAAGATGATTAGATTGAATTCATTTTAGATAACTGACTGAAAAGCTTTTCATACAGTCCCTCCCACTCAGTGTTTTTAATATGTGAGGAGATGGCTACTTAGGCTTATAACTCTAATAGCTTGTACAAATGGAAAAAATGTTGTTCCCCAAAAGCAAAATTCCACCATTTCCATAACATTTTTTCATAATTTGTTTTTAATTTAGGCTGCATGCAGTTCCTCTTATCCAGGAATTGAACAGGAAAAGGGGGGGGGATCAAGATGTTCACACAGAGGCTCTCTTCAACCACAAGAATACATTCCAAACATTGGAACTGAGTGGATTTGAAGCAATTGGAAGGCTGATCTACAACTCAATGCACTCCTCCAGTTATGAAGTAATAGCAGATACAAAACTGAACTTAGAAAAAAAAAGGCTTTCCAATCCCATGTCAACCTCTCTGCTCTGTTTTTGAATGCTAAGCATTTAGTGTTTGTGCGCTAAGCTAGCAGAATGTAAAGGGGGCTGGGAATAAGTCAAATTATCTTTGCTTGACAGTAATGATTTTATCATCTGAACAGTTTCCTACAAATATATTATCCAGTTTCAATCAGACAATGAGAAGCAGTTCCACATCTTTCTTTCAGCCTGGTGTCCCTCTAGATATGCATGGATGCTCCACCTAAAATTGCCAACTACTAACATCCAAGAGATTCCTGATTTCAACATGCCAGGAAGGCCCCAAAGAGGGAAAAGCTATTGTACCATTTCCCTGGTTTTGCTCAGTCTGTTTCACAAGACCAGACCTGTATGTACCTGAAGGGACAAAGTTACCCAACTGGTTACCCAAAGTTACCCAACTGGATGAGCCATAATTTTTGGGAAACATTAGCACCCTGGAACAAGTTTAGATATAAAAAGAATGTGTCAAAAAAACTGCTCAATTGACACATTTATATAGACATTGGCACCCATGTTTAAACAGGAATTGAAATATAATCTCCTTTATTATACAGCATTATAATTACAAGTCTTTATTATCTTGCTTGACATCCCCTCAAGGGAAAGTCTTTTGCTTAAGAAAGACTGCTGAAGAAGGAAATTACTTAAATATTGGTAACATAAAGTTATGCTGGAGCTTGTTATGACAGTAATCTAAAGTTTATTACCCAATGTATAAGTATAAAAACCAAGAAAGAAGGTACCACCAAATAAGGCAACCTGCTCAAGAAGCTGAAGAGAGAATTCACATTTCAACTTTTCTATTTTGTGTCTCCATTGGATGTAGGTAGGTTCTAAAGATTTCTGAATTACAAAGTTAAAATACATCCATATACTCACCATGATATAAGACTCATAAGCAACCATTTCTGATCCCATCACCATCACTACCATAAATAGACTCATGGAAAACTGTCCTTTTTCTTAAAGTTAACTTGCAGAGTTAGGGCCAGTGCAAATACAAAATTATTTTGAAGCTGCCCCTTCTAAGAGAGCTGGAAGGGGAATGCAGATCTGGAAAAGCTACCATCATTTTAAGAAGAAAATACTTTTCTGTCTCTTGCCCCAACATACACTACTGATATAACAAATCCATTCTATACTGTACATATTTCTATCTTATACTGTATATATTTCTATCTCCTGAGGCATGACTCATTTACTATACAGTACTTTTGTGGCAATCCTGGGTTCAGCTGTAAATTAACAGTTTCCATTTCAAAACTTTTCAAAGGATTACATCTGATAGAAGCTAAACTGATTTTGCTAAAAAATATCCTAACAAAAGGGAAGGAAGAAATAATTAAATCTTAAATGTAGATAAACTCTGGTCATAAGGATGTTACAGGAACCCACAGACTAAAAAATTAAAAAATCTTATAGTATTAACTTCTTATTAAGCATGAAAGACTAGTTTTCCTTAATCTGAATGTCTCCTTTTGGCTGTAGAATTCTGGATTTGAAGTCCATGAATCTAGAGGACATGAAGATTGGCCAGGAGTCCACTACCCATTGACACTGACTCAAGCCAGTCACTCTACATCTATTATTTAATAGATTCTGTAATTATGAAGTTCTTATCTACTAAGTGATATACGTAGTCAGGAAGCATAGCTAGGGTGTTAAGTTTATTAGTTGATCTTCTATATTATAGTGCAAGAAAACAAACACGCAACTTGGTGTTGAGCTTGAACCCTGATAATTTGGAATTATATTAAAATCTTCATGTGTATATAGCAGTACGGGTGAAATCTTCCCCACTACAGATGTCCTGCTATACTCAAGGGCAGCCAACTGCTCTTTGCTGATGTCACAGGGTGACTTATACTGTAGAAAGGCTGCTCATTACTGATCATGGATTGAGTCCTACAACTATTGAACAAGGCTGGTTCCAAATTCCAGAAAAGCATATCCTAACCAAAATAAAAGATGGAAAGATGGAAATAAATGCCAACCAAATGTGCTGCCCAAGTGGCATTTCTGATCTACTGAAAGCAGTAAGTCGGCTATAGTATTTACACCAACTGGCCTTTCTGATTTAAACATGCTGTATTTTTAACATTTTACTGATCAAAAACTTTGTTCTACAGAGGGTTTTTTTTTTAAATCAGCAGTTCTGTTTTCTAAACAAGCTTAATGCAAACAAAGATCAAAAACTTCCTCAGGTTTCTACCTCAAACGTGCATCCTAGAGAGATGCCAGAACAGGCAGAGATAACAGTTCATTAGTCACCAGCCGAAGCCATCTGTTCAGGATTTGCAAGCCTGTTTTCTCCACTCAGGAGGTGGAAGTCAAAGAAACAGACAAACAACGGAAGTTTTGCTCCTCTTTCAAATCCACACATCCTGTCAGGATCAGCTCAGGCATGCTTGAGAGGAAGGAGATACTTCCCTCCTTTGGAAAAGAAGGATCTCTGCTCCCCTTTCAGGGTGGGCAAGCAAGAACCATGTATTTTCAAATCTGCTGCACAGAATACATTCACTTGCATTGCTCTCTAGAACAAAACTGTTTTCTTTATTTAATCATTTGAATTCCAGATATTAATATCTGTGTTTTCTTTCCTGTATTCTCCTCTGCCCTCCTGTGGTCAAGCCCATGGCACCTTCTTTTCAAAGAAAAGTGCTTTTCAACATCAGCATTCAAAGCAGAGCAGCAATAGACAAGACAAGGAAAGACAAGCTGTACAAACACCTATTTGCTGCTCTGCCTTGCTCCTCTTGCACCACGTGCCCTGCTAAACATTAAAACTGAGCCTTCTAAATAGTGCCCCTGGACATAGCTGTAGGCTGATCCTTCTCCTGGAAGCTCCTCCTGTGGAGCATGACTGGCAAAAGCACATCCATTCGGGTTTTATTCCTGCCACCAGTTGCCAGTTAAGGAATTCTGTGGATCCTGATTGCTGCATATAGCAATGCCAGAGCAATCTTTTCTGCTTGAGTCACCTTCTGCAGATTTTTGGGCTGAAGCTGCCAGTGTCCAGATTAAATGCCTCCCCCTCCCAAATCTCCTGCTTGCCCTTTTGCTTCACCTCCACCCAATACATCAAAGGGGCAGCCATGCGTTCTTCAAAAGCTAAAGCAAAAGGAACAGACACCTCATACAACCTCAAAGCATCCAGAGCCCTCAATCTTTGCAGGCAATATGAAAGATGCTATTACCTGTATCCAGGTGGTTCTCGTGGCTGTGCTTTACCATCTGTCACAGTCTGTGAAGACTCTCATTCATCCAGGGTAATTGCATCACAACAAAAGTTTAAAAAGCAGGCATCTGGATTCAAGAATTGAGAAAGCCTTTTGGATTAAAGGTGAAACGTCTTCTACTTGAAAAATCCAATCCAGATGCCTGCTTTTTAAACTTTTGTTGCGACATCTGTCACAGCTCAAATTCTTTTATCTGAACAACAGATGGACTCTGGATTTACTTGGCCATTCATTAAAAGACAGGTTTCTTAGTAAAGCGTAAAATGATACATATAGTACATCCATATCCCCTAGAATGGAAACTAGCCATCATCACAGCAGCAGACATCCAACAGCGGGTCAAGAACATGAAGAGCTGGACAGCACCTGGCCTGGACATAATCCACATCTACTGGCTAAAGAAACTAACAGCAGTCATGAATGCCTAGCAGCACAGACGAACCAGCTGCCAGCAGCAGGCTCCCACTCGAACTGGCTAACACAAGGAAAGATCATGAAAGATCCCCACAAGGGAACAGCACATCCAACTACTGGCCAACTACCTGCCTCCCCACAACATGGAAAGTCCTATCAGGCATAATAGCTACTAAGTTGTAGAATTATACAGGCCAGTACATGAGCACAGCTCAGAAGGCTTTTGGGAACAACACCAGAAGTTCATAGATGGAGGACTGCCTAAAATTCAAGGTCTAGACAGATCAATCTGAGCACAGCATGGATTGATTACAGGAAAGCCTATGACTCAGTGTCACACACATGGATATGGGAATCCCTGGTGCTATACAAAGCTAACAGGATAGCATTTATAATAGCAGCACAAGAACAGGCACTAAGCACCAAAACCATAGAAGCAGAGCTCTACCACACTAGATAGGACCCAAGGTGCAAACTGTACAGAGAGGCCTCAGAGACAGTCCAAAATATAGTGGCAGGGTGTAAAAGGCAGGCAGGAACCAAGGACAGGAACATCTGCAGTGTATGGTTAGACCCTTCCAAGTTCAGATGGCAGATTCCACAGAAGGTCATGGAGAAAAACAGAACTAAGATCCACACATCAATGTACTTGGGTTTGCCAGAAGAGAAACTGAAGCATGCATAAAATAAGGTTTTGTGCACAAAAGCAGCACAGGTCCATCTAATGCAGGGATAGGAGCCCAAAGTTTAGCGGAAAGCCTGGCTGCTAGAAAGAGATGTCACATTACCTAACAATCAAAGGACCATTAATCCCTTCTCTGGCTATTCCCTTCTGAGTCTGAAGAGTTCTCTGAGGTCTCAACATACAAAATCCACTTAGGTAATTCCTACCCCAACCATCACGTTCCTCTCTGAAGCTTCAATTCCCCAACTACAAAACATGGAGAAAAATAAAGAAAGCATACGAAATGTGACTGTTCTGCACCCTAAAGATCCCTTCCTTTTGATTTCTGAAGCATTAGCAATGTTTATCCTCAGCCATGAATGCCAGGGGAAAAGGGACTTTCCCTTGGGTCATAGATTATGTTCTGAAACAGAACATAAGCTGCTTTTATTGAGTTACAGACTGGATGAGAAGTTATCCAAATTCTAAATAGAAATGTAAGAGTCTAAACAAATCCTTTTCTGGGGGGGCGGAACAGTCTTTATTCAAATTGTACGGAATGAAGAACAACCCTCTTCATTAGTACATGATTAACCCTTAATATTATGACAGGCACTCACCCCATACAAATTTTAGAAATGCCTTCCTGCTGCCTTCTGGATTCTGTGATTTAACTTGGAGATAGTAAGTATTCCAGGTCTGCTGAATACTGTTCTGCCCCAAACATGAATACTTGACAAAATATTAGCATTTAGTTGATATTGTTTTTATGTAACCAATACAGAGGTGTTAAGATATCTTGTTGAATTTGAATTGTTCCTCCCTGCTTTCAGAATGCTTTTTCTTCCACATTTCAAGTTGTAAAGTTAACCCGATTCTCTAATTTCCTTTTAGGAGACATTCATATATAAAGAAAAGTAGCATTAAATGTTCATAGAGTTGTTTCTTATTTCTCCAATTTGAACTCTCGGTGGATGCTTTAAATGGAACAAACAGTGCAACCAAGAGACACTTCAAGCATCTGAGGACCCCCACAGCTGGAATGCAATCATGTTTGCTTTGAAGTGCTACATGAATTTAAAAGATTTGACTTCTTGAATATATGCTGAAGCCTGTTTACATTGTATTACATTTTGCTTTTTGAAAGAACACCCTCTTGTTTCAACAACTGAATTATGGATGCACAGATATCTGTATTGATTTTACTTGAGATATTACACCTCCTAGTAATTCCTCTATATGAATAATGCGTTTTTTAATTGCTACAAGCTTTTAAAATGTAGGAGAAAGCCACCCCATACCATCCCATACATAATGATGAAATTTGGACTCTTTAAGTGTTTGTTGAATGCAACATTCTGGAGCAGGAATGGGAAATTTGAGGCTTCCAGTCTTGAAATGCCATGCCCCATCCACCATGCTTGCTGAAAAGTGACAGTAGTTTCCTGCTACATTATTTTGAAATGGGAAAACATGAAAGCAGCAATGTAAGTGGCCTAATGGTTAAGATGCTGGGCTTGTTGGCTGGAAAGTCAGCAGCCTGAGTTCAAGACCCAGGTGCCACGTAACGGGGTGAGTTCTGGATATTCACTCCAGCTCCTGCTAACCTACCAGTTTGAAAGCATACAAAATGTAAATAGATAAATTGGTACCGCCTAAATTGATGGGAAGGTAACAGCATTCCCTGCGCCTTGGCGTATAATCATGCTGGCCACATGACCATGGAAGTGTCTTTGGACAATGCTGGCTCTTTGGCTATGAAATGGAGATGAGCACCACCCCTAGATTTGGACAGAACTGAAAGGGGAAACCTTTACCTTACCTAAGAGCTTTAAAATAAGAACAAAGAAAACCTCTAAAAACTCAGCCCCACCCACTGGTATAGCCTCAGGGCTTCTGCTGCTTTAAAGGATTGTTTTAAAAGGTTTATCTTCTTTTCCTTTTCTTCCAGAACTCCATTTCTGTTTCTGAACAATACAGACCAAAACAGGATCCAGTTTTTCTCTTACGATATTCCACACAAACACTATACTTAGCAAAAGCCTTTCTCTTCAAAACAGAATTTGGAGAAATTAGGAAGGATTGTAGATTCTGCAGGAAAGTTTTCCGAAAACCTAAATCCCAAACAGCTGCTTTAAGGCACTATTTAAGTACCCCATTTTGCAAGTAATTGTCTCTTTAGGAAAATGACATATAGCTGCAACAATTGCTGTTTTCATATATCATGAAAAGATAAAAAGTGTGTTGGGAAAAATTGGTTTCTTTTTAATATTTCAGTATCAAAATACACAAAGACTACAGCTCCAGAATCTTCGTAATACAATCAGTTGGATCTCTCCTGAAATAAAGACCCATGAATTGGAGTTTAGGTTCAAGCTGGCAACTGGCTTTTGGAGTATGACGAGTATAGCCTGCAAATTCTTCACTTAATTCAAGCTACACTCCTCTATCAAGTACAACAGTAAACTCCATTAAGCTCAAGAGAAGACACACTTAGGCCTGTACTATCAGTTCCCTGCCTACTATCCAACAGCCCCCAAATCAATAGGTTCTCTTGCTTGCAATTGACTAAAATTATATCTTAGGACATAACTGGCAGAAGCAGTAAATAAACATTTATTTTTTGATACAAGTCCCTTAAAGAGCCATCCAATAAACCTGATAAAATCATAGAAGATAAAGGGTAAATCTCTAATTCAGTAGTATAAAACTCACCAAAGAAATGTACAATCATCACATTTTGCATTAACTGCATTATATGTACTGTGAATCACTGCCCTATATTGGCTTGATTACATCTATAAAGTTAAAGGTTACCCTGCCAGTTGTGACCAACTCTAGGGTGCAGTACTCATCTCCATTTCCAAGTGTTCATCTGAGGATGCTTCTGTGATCATGTGGCCAGCATGACTAGATGCCAAAGGTGCACGGACACTGTTCCTTTCCTGCCGGAGGAGGCAGTGTCTGTTTTTCTACTTGCAAATCAAATTGCCAACATTCTCTAGATCATGGAAAAAGCAAGGGAATTCCAGAAAAAATCTACTTTTGCTTCATTGATTATGCTAAAGCCTTTGACTATGTGGATCATAACCAAATGTGGCAAGTTGTAAAAGAGATG
>JANHZU010003130.1:11299-22793 GCA_032468055.1 Acrochordus granulatus | reverse complement strand
CCTCCCTCCCTCCCTCACACTTACTTTTTGACTGTAGGAATCTGACTTTGTTCCAAATCCATTAACAGAGAAAGATGAGCTTGATATAGGTTAGGAAGTGGCCATTTCTTTAGAACCTAGATGCTATCAGATGATCTTGCACAATGGCCCTTCGTCTTCTAGCAGCCTGATACTTTATGAGATCTTGTCCAAGAATGCTGAACTCTGATGACACCTCATGAAAGATGTTAGTATTTTTGTGCCTGATCACCAGAATCCCGTAAAGCTTAATAACTTTGTGGAATTTCAACTATATTTTCTTAATCATTAAAAAAATTGATCTAGGGGCAGGATTAAGGGGATTCTGATTCTGGACCCTCTGGCATTTGTGGATGCTGCTGTATGCAGTATAGACCTTTGTATGATTTTTGTAACTGTCTATATTTTACACTTATACTTTTGCCTGCCCCATAGAGTCAGGTTTGCTTCCAGTGGCCTTCCTGATTTATAGCAGATTCTAGTAGTCAGGAGACTTGGGTCAATGAGAATTGTTGCTGAAGATTGGTGGGAGAGTTTGCATATTGTTATTCCAAGTTCTCCAAATAAACATCCTGTTTTATTTGAATTCTGTTGATTGGTTCAGGCATTGCATATAGAGAACATCCCTTTATGTTCATGGAAGCTGCATGCTTTCCTGAAGCAAGAACTTACCCCTGTTCAGTTGTACATATACAGATTCTCCCATGCTAGTAACTCTGAGCAGTCAGATCTTCCAGTCTCAAGAAAATTCTGTATCCATATTGTTGCCTCCTTCTTGAATGGTTCATGTAGTAAGCAGCATGATTCCACTATTTCCTGTATTCATACAGAACACAGGTATGGGAGGGAGATACTTTTAAAGGTCAAAGAATGATCTAAATTAGAAACGGGAAAAGGATAAATCTGGCCTTTGCAGAGCCCTGTTATGAAAGAGAGAAGTCCAGGTTTGGCAAAATCTAGGAGATGGGGAAGAGGGTCAATATTTGCTGCATCGGCTATGTCCATCCTAGTTTGTTCTTAGCTTTAAATAGTGTCCCTGGTCTGTACATCACAGAAAACAAACCACGGGCAGAGCTCTCCGTAGTTATTATCTGGCCTTTTCTGCTCGCAGGAAAAACTTATGGAAGTGTTTCTTCACAGCAAAATGGCATTCAGAACTGACTTCAGAATGGACTTCTCCTGGTCATAGGAGAGCGGTCCATTGGTTAAGAAAGAGAATCCAAGCCTGATTCAGCCACTGAAGCAGAGAAATTGTGTTACGTATAGGACAAATTGTGTAGCCCGGGTGAAATGATTTGGATGAGAATGAAATAAAACAAAGCAGGGATAAAGCAGTTGTCATGTCAGAGACCTCGGATATTGTTTTCCAGAATCCAGCAAGAACATGACAGAATTTTGCCTTCTTTATGAGTTCCAAAGAGCTAATTTTACTGTAGAAACATTGCTGAAAGGAATAGCGTAAATTCTAATTCATATGTCTTTCTGATTTCTCCACTAATTCAGAGATGAAATATTGAAACATAACATCAGAACAATTGCTGAAAGTATTATCCTGAACACACACAAGATCTCTTAACTATTTATTTACTGATTTGCTTATTTACAGCAAGGTGGTTTGATGGCTTTCAGACTGAAATTTCCTTATACAGTAATGCTATTTGCTATATCATACGTGACCCATTCCATCAAATTATAATTTGCAGCCTATATTTGTTTTGCAATAGCTGCTATAGATCATCCACTCTAACCTTGATTAATCATTCATTGTATTATGTTTGCTTCTCTTAATTTGGGATATTTGTAAGTTATGTAAATGAGTGCATTAGAGAAACAAAGGAAAGGAGAAAGGCTGACCTCAAATTCTGTTCCCCCAGAGACTCTTTTTTGCTCAATAGAAACTCGCTTTGATGAGTATTGCTCTGTTCATATGAGAGACAAAACTGAGTGCTGAAGGTCTGTTGTCAGAAGAGACAGAAGAATAGAGAGTAATCAAGATCTGTTAAGGGTATGTCCAATCATAGCCTCTTTGGAGTGTGTGTTTAAATCCCCATCCACCCAAAAAAAATCCTCCTTGAAATTTCCTTTTCTTAGCTTGAGCTGACACTCTGTGGTTAACTGGAGGCAGCTGCCATGGATACCTCTGAGGACTCTTAGCCTGGAAGCATCTCTGCATTTGTGTGGTCCCACAACTTCTGTGTTCAGGAGCTGAGGCAAATTCCTCATAACAACAGCAAAGCTAGCGTTTTCTTGTTCAGCACTGAATTTGTAAGAGTCTGTTTTCCCCACTGACTGGATATTTCCTCACCTCCTCGCTCTTGAACTCAACACAACTGTTAGTCTCTGTCTCTATAACCCTAGATCACTTCTGTTTAGGACATTTTCCTGGGGAACTTTTGTTTCAAAGCAATAGCTGGAAAACCACCACAACATAACAGCCAAGCTTCTGAAAAAAGGGGAGAAGAGGATCTAGCTCTCTTCGGTATTACCTCTGCTCCATGCCTGGTTTGCGATGTACCCAGAAAGAGTTGCAAAGATGCAAAACCTGCGTGGATTGATGTATCCAAGGAATTGGTCCTCTACTTTAGTTGCTGAAATTACAAGCTACTGAGGCTAGAGCTATAGTGGAAAATGCTTCTAGCCAGCTTCACAACCTATAGTGGTTTCCAAACACAAACGGAGCAATGGTACCTTTGCAACCAGTCAAGTTCTTCCTGTAGCCATCATTCAGATTCCTTTTCTAATGATCAGAGAAATGCACACTACAGGCATTGAACATATAGATTGGGAGTGATATTTTACTCTTTTGTATAGAATGCGGGGCAGTTTTTGTTACTCCAGGTGTAGTAGCATGACTGATTGCAATTTTTTTCAATTTTTGTCAGCTGGAGGCAGCACTAATTGGCTCATTGTATACTCCATATTTCAAGGTTGTGGTGTGGAACTTTCTAACTTTTATGGCTGGTCTTCCTAGGCTCTTGGACATCTTGGGGTGGCTGAAGAATCTGTTATATCTGCACTTTACAATGTTGTAAGTATTGGACTCCTCTTTGGACTCTTGAAGTTTTAGAGGATTTCAGAAATTCCTAATTTTGTATTCCCATCTTTCTTTGGACTTGTATTGGTTGATGGCTAGGAAGGATGAGAGATGTAATCCAGTGTTATTGATCCATGATTCTCCACCATTTGCGCTGAGGAGCACTTTTCAAGCTTTGAGACCATGTTGCAATGCTCTCATAAATGGCTATCATGGTGGGAGGAGCAGGGCTTATCCATTCACAAAATGATGTGCATTGCCTGTCACAAAGTACCCATTTACAAAAAGGCAAACTGATAAGGATGCCCCAGTGTCTTCCCCTTCACCCCCCACATCCAGCTGCCAGGTTGCTCCCAATCACTTTATCTTAATTCTGTAATTGTTATGAATAGTCAGGTCCAAACAAAGTATGGATTATGCTTACAGTAGAGTGTGTGGTCCTTGAAGCATGGCATAAAATGAAAGATGATGTTTGAGCCTCCCATTTCTTATACAGTATTTTTGAAATGAGAAAATCTTTAAAATATATTTAAAAAGCTAGAAGACACAGAGAGTCTGTGAGGCATTAAAGTAGCTCAAGGAAATGTGACTGTGCCCATCAGTGGAACAGGACAGAGAGGGTCTTGCCTTGCTTTGAACCCAGGAGAAGGATGAAGAAAAGGAGGGATAGTGACAACTCATTTTCTTTGCAAATATCTAGTTAGGCCAGCTGTCAGACATAAACAGTGGTAATGTCAAGGCCTTCACGGTAAATTGGCATGTATGTAGCAGTGTGATCATTACAGGGTCAAATATAGCATTTCTCGTTATTACGGGCTGAATCAAGACACAGGTTTTGGATTTCTCTTTCCAACTCTTTAAAAATAGATTCTGTCTTGGTAGTATTTTAATACTACCTGCAGACCACTTCCTCTGCAAGAATAAATCATTACGACCTGCAGCACGCCTTCATTGATGTGATTAGAGAATTTTAGCTAAGAAGCCATGTGTCTGAAGGTGCCCACAAGGAGGAGGCAAGTACAAAATGGTGGAACTTGAACTGTGGCATCACAACTAATGTTTCATTATTTTGGCCTCATTGATTTAGAATAGATACCTAGGCTTGTGTTGCTCTTGAAATTGTGCATCATGCATGTGGGAAAGATTTTATGAGAAATTCCTTAAGGAAACCAATAAGGTCTGTCTTTAAATATACAAAGGGCTTTATTGGGAAAGGAGAAGACGGGAAAAGGAGAGGCGAGAACCATATACAATTTCAAATAAAACCTTGGCTTTGCTGAACTAGTTTCTCATTATTAACAGCTTGGATAAGATCTTGGATTTCAAAATCTAGTTGGAGTTTATTGCAGAAAGTAAAAATGGAGGGAGATCATTGCATGGATGTTGTCCAATAGGCTCTCATTTCTTCTTCTGACCTTGACTGTCGGTATTACAGAACGAGGAGGATAATTGAAAGCCAGCCTTTTCCAGGAGTTTGATGGTTATTTTCCCAATTCCAGCAAATGTCCTGAGGCTTGCTGGTAAATCTGAAAACTCTCTAATGGCTGAATTTACTTTTCTAATGACCCTTGCTTGGAAGATAAAAGACAGGGCTAATTTTGATCACTTTCACATTGGATAGACAGGGTCACATGGGTGAAGCCTTTTGCATTAACAGAAATAAGCCTTTGATCCTTGGGTCAACTTATCCTTTTCTTTTATGCGGGGTGGGGGTTGCTATTGTTCCATTTGAAAACTTAGGGGATGGATACACCTGATTCATTCCATTAAGAAATAAGTAATGTGATTGGAAGGCACAAAATGGGGAGAATTATTTAGGAAAAAAATCAGAGTTTCTATGCAAGACAGTCTCAAAGTTGCACTCTAGGACAAAATTTGAGAATGGGATGCAAAAATAGAACATTGGCCACTTTTCAATTGAGATTCTAAGTGAGAAGAAATATTTCTGTGGGTTTCTGAAGTTTCAACAAAACCAGATTTTGCAGGCCCTGTAATTTATTGTGATGCACCACTAGAATTTGATTTCCTACCATTTTATGATGTGGAATATATACATACATATATAATGTTAGCACAATTTTAAAAAATCAACCTTCCTCTCCTTCCAACTAAGCAAAAGCAACCAAAAGCAAAAATATAAATAAATCTTGATCATGGGTTTGGCTCAGCTCCACATACTGTGACGCAGATCCTGCCCCAAATCATTAAACGTGGCATCTGCCTCCAAAACGTTGTCCTCCTCTGCTAGCAGGCCCACCAAGACACAACAAATCCTGCTGACTCCAGCTTTTCTTGCCTTTGTATTTTAATTATCTCTTTTTCAAAAACTCTCTCCCCCTCCATTACACAATGTGTAGACTTGGGGCTTGAAAATGAAGTACAGGACCCAGCTTAATTTTCCATAATGCTTCTGGACCTCAAATGTTTGCAGTTACAATGGTGATGGAATGGTAACTTTATGACCAGTCCTCTCATTTATGACTTTCATAGGTCCGTAAAGCAAAGTTGAAGTAAGATTGTAAATACAACTTACTTTCTCTTAGCAATTGCTTCACTTAGCAACTGAGATAGTGATCTCAATTGTGGTTGATAAGCAAGGACTACCTGTATAGGTGAGTATTTTCCCTTAGGTTACAACTGCAAGACCCATAAGCTCAGGGAAGGCAGGCTTTATATTGAAAATATAAAATGTTGTGAAGTACTGATAGCTATTTGCCTCTTATGCACCTATTGTGTTCTTAAACTACATAGTATTCTGAGCTGGGCAGCAATGAGTGACTTTGAATCCTTCCATTTCTTTATATCTGTGATGTTTATGCAGGATTTCTTTTTAGTCTTTTGTTAATACAGGTAGTCCTCAACATGACTCTAATTGGGACCAGAATTTCTATTGCTAAGCAAATTGGCTGTTAAGTGAATCGTGCTTGATTTTATAACTTTTTTGTTATGGTTGCTAAGCAAATCACTGCAGTTGTTAAGTGAATCATGTGATTGTTAAGTGAATCCAGCTTCCTCCAATGACTTTGCTTATCAGGGGCCAGCTGGGAAGATCACAAAAGACAACCACATCACCCCGGGATTCTGCAGGCATTATAAACTATTGTAAATAGCTGCCCAGAGTTGTTAATTGTGAGATGGGTGGCATATAAATTTGATGAATGAATGAATGAATAAATAAATGCTGGTTGTCAAGTACCTGAATATCGATCATGGGGATGCTGTGATAGTTGTAAGTGTGAGGACTGGATATAAGTAGCTTTTTTCAATGTTGTTGTAATTTAATGTGGTCACTAAATAAACGGTTATAGGTTGAGGACTACCTGTATTTATGTTCTCAGGTTCAAGAGTGTGGCAGTCCTTCTTTGGAGTATGAGGCAGCTCGATCTCTGGTTTTACTTGGTGAGTGACTTTTCTTCTTAAATCATTGACACAGAGACCTCCAGCAGAAAGACATTAGATCAGTTGGGCTACTGATCTTCAATTGTTCAAAGATTTCTCTGCTGGCCCTTATAATCCTGGGATTTTGCCATAGACTTTCTTTAAAACAGGACATGGTTATAAACATTGCTCACTGCAGTTGGTTGCTTTGTACCACGCATTACCCCAGATGAATTTATTAAGCATTTAAAATACTGTCAGTAATGGAAGGTAGTGGAGTGGTGACGTCCCCAAAACATTGAAGTAAAGTTAAGTCAGCCCTCTGGAGAGTGGTGGCTCTCCCTTCTAAACAGCCTTTGACTGAGAAAAAAACTCTTTATGAAAAACTCTTTATGAAAAACTCTTTAATGAAAGCTTGGATGCTAAGAAATGGGAATTCAAGCTGAGAGGTAGCTCTGGCATAATTTTTGTTGGAGTTTTACTGCTGCTCTCTCATATATTGTACTGACAGTCTTAAGTTGGAAGAAAATCACAGCTGCAATCTCCATTGGCGGTCCTAACCTACCTCTGTACCAATCTCCTGACTTCCCTTCAGGATGGCAAAGCCTACCAGATTTATACATTTTGAGACTGTTGAAATAACGGGAGGAATTCAACTTTAAACCCAGAATAGTACAGTATTCTGTACCTTCAATACAGGTTGAAGTTGTCTCTGTTCTGGGCTGGGGATTAGTTGAAGGCAACAATATGGGTGGCTTAGCAGGAAAAGAAATGCTGCCAGTCACATTTGTACCATAGTTAGGTACTTGAATCTGTGCTACAAAGAAACACCAACACCTGGGTCATAAGACTTAGATGACATTAGAAGAAGTCTTCTGCGATCTGCCAGCGCCCCGCTCCATTGACAGTTACAGAGGTCCATGTCTTTCTCATGGATTTGAAGCCTAGAAACCTTAAAACATCTTTGCAAAATGTGTGATGAGTGAATGGAAAAAATCCGTCTGATGATTTGTCCTGGAAGAATTTTTGAGTCCGACAGAGAAGGATGTTGATCCTGGAAGGAAGCACAACTCTAAGTGCTTAGATGTTGAAAGGGTTTTATGGAGAAGTTAGTACTCACATAGGAATTTGCCTCAGGCCAATGTTCTGTACTCATGGAAAGGGTGGGGATTTAATTGTCATGATTTTTTGTAGCAGAGAATGCAACGTATATGTATGTGATTCTTGTTAATTTTATCAGCAGCAGACAACTGCACATTTTGTGCTGGCTGATATTTGGGATAAGATCCTGGAACGCAAATCAAAGCTAAAACTGGTTTCTGTTTCTTAGTTCAAGGAATAATAAACAATTTTAGCATCTTGAATTTGTTAGATTTCTCCTTTTAATAACTTCCATTGTTAAAATCAAACACTGCAGAGAAACAAAGATGTATGTTGAGGCATATATTTCCATATGGGCTCTGGGCTGAGATTTAAGGCAGGCAACTTGTGCACAGCTGGGTGCAAACAATGGGCCATATGTGCAAGTGACTGCACATATGATTAGGCTGCATTATATTGCCCAGTAATGTATACTTAATCCACTCTGGGGACTGAAATCACAAGAATCTTAAGATAGTGCTATATCTGATTTGAGTCTTGCAGATAACAGTTGATGATTTTTTGATCTATTATAGCTTTACTAGTATATAATAGTTCATTAGTTATAATAATGAAGTAGATTAACAAAGAGTGTCCTTTGTGTCCTGGAGGCTGAGGCTTCTAGCCTTTGTCAGTAAAAATTTAACTGTAATGGATGTATCTAGCCTCTGGCTCTTTACAGTCTGACCATGGTCCTTCTAGCCCTCACAGTGAAAAATCTGCCAGCCTGCTGAAATTATAAGAAAGGTCTGAAGCTCAGAACTTTTGCGTTTTCAGAAAAGATCTAACCTTTTCTGGGGACAAAGTGACTTGTAATCCATTACACCTAGAGGAAATTTAGAACATTTCCAGATTATTTGCAGATTATACATCAGGGTATTCTTCTGTGATGGCCTATGAACTTTCAAGGAAGGGGTTTTTGTTTATTTGCTTTGCTTTGCTTTTCTTGGTCTCACTACTTCTTGCTTCTCTGGAGCAGGCTGCCTAGAGACCTCTGTAATGAAAGTTCTCATTCGACACTTGAAAGTGGCGCGCCTGAACAGGAGAGAAGACACACTGGCTGCTCTGAAAGTAGCTCTGAAAGCATGGTCAATAACACATTCCATTGAGGTAATATTTATTGATATCCCACCTTTATTATTTTTATAAACAATTCAAAGCAGTGAACACATCTAATGCTCCTTCCTCCTCCTCTTGTCTTCCCCACAACAACAACACTTTGAGGGGAGTTGGGCTGAGAGAGTGTGTGAATGGCCCAAGGTCACCCAACTGGCTTTCATGGCTAAGACTGGACTAGAACTCACCATCTCCCGGTTCTAGGCCAACACCTTAATCACTGCGCCAAACTGGCAGTGCATCAGTATGTATCAGTGTCAGAATGTGCAGTGCTATGGATAGGCTAATGCTCATCCAAGCTCTGGGCAGCATTTTCTTTCTGGAATAATATGGGAACACTGCTGTACCTAAACTAATTCAGCTCCTCTCTCTCTCTACAGTGGTTCTGCATTGGGGCTCGATCCAGTTTAATTCGAAATTTGAAACGCTTGGTGAATTTACAGGAACTCTCCGATAACATCACCTTCAATGCAGCTCTTTGCTTGGGGTACCTGGACAAGACTAATCCAATTGCCCAAGAGACAATGTTTATGTATTTGATCCATGCAAACAGGAAGAAAAAGTTTCAGGTGGGGAGGCTGCATGGGAAGGTAGAGACTTAAGCTGCATTTCTGCACGTTCAAAACGTTTCTAAGGTATCTCTGAAATATTTGCCAAGAAAGAGGAAAGGAGGAGTAGATTTAACCTGTATTTTAATCAGAGAAGAAAGCTCTCTTGGGATTACAGTATTTCTGGTTAGAAATAGATTTTTTAAAAAATGATATTCATTGTTCCCAGATGGCTTTGGTTTCCATTTCCATCTGACAGCTCATTTTCTAGTGACAGCCTTGGTGAGTATGAGAAAAATGCTACGGATACACAAACTATAAAAGCATATTTGATTTATATTTGTTCTATGGCTCCACCCAATGGTGAATGGAAGCCTTGATCCAGACTGAATTAAAGACATTGGGAATATGGAGGTAAAAATTTCTCAGTCATCCAGTGATCTGGAGTCATGGCTAGTGGACCTCTTTTCTTTTTGTCTTAGAAATGTTTCACTGCTCATCCAAGCAGCTTCATCAGTCTAAAAAAAAAGTTGATCAGGGAACCCCATATACATATGTCTTCCAAGGTGTTGTTAGGATGTATCCTATGCAAAGAGTCAAACAATTAAACAAAAAACTCCAAAAGAAATTTTAGAATCTCTTTTTCTTGAGGATTGTCAGGAGTTGTTGAACAAGTAGCTGTCAGTGTTGCTTTTAGCAATAGAGAATCATATTTGGAGTTCAAAGTTTAGCCTAGGTGGCTTAAGGCTCTTTATGTTTTTCCTTAATGCCTACGGGTAGGCCTTTGGGAATAGAGTCCAAACTGTTCTTCTCCTTTTTCTTCTGAACCTGGGTTACTCTATCCATATCTCCCTCCTGTAGGCTTTGGTTATGCTGGTAAAGCACATGGGCATAATGAATGCTATCATTATAAAGAAGGTTTTAGATCATCTGGAATGGTCCCCTGTATACAAGGTAAGAGGTTTTGTTCTATGGTTATGTGAGCCAGTATTTAATATTAGTTCATCAGTACAGTATTTCCTACTGACATGCTGGACTATAGATCTTTCTCCTACAGCATATTCGCATAATTTGACTGCTTAAGATTGTTGATTATACATCAGGCTTTGGTACTTTAACAACATCAAAGAACAGCATTTGCCTACTCCAGGTTCTTGGGCAGGACTCCATAAGTGGACAAAAATGCCAAATCCAGTTTAAACATCTGGCTGACTGAGCAATGAATGAAGGTGGTGTTAAAATATTAAAATAACTATCCTCAAAACCTCTATATCCTCTATAGTAAATCATGAAAAGCTTGGTGGATAAGTTGCAGAATCAGACAGGACAAGACAGGGCTCAAAAACTGCATAGAGTCTGATTTTATCACTACTGGGAATCTATGCTGACTCCAAATTTTGTTTTTGACAAAGGGAAACAAAAGGGAAAGTTGCAGCTAGAACAAAAGACTAGCAGATTAATTCAGTATAAGGATTCAAAACATTTCATCCATAGACAGTTTATTAGACAATAAATGTTTTACTCATTTGGTTTTTTGATAAGAAACTAACATAGCTTCCCATCTGAATGTTGCTAAATCGGGCATTCTTGGCTTAGGTCAGGTTTAAGTCCAGATCTTTTGACTCCTTTTTATACTCATTTTTCATCCCACATGCTCTCTGGGGAGAATGAAGTCTCCTTCAATGTATTTGGATGATTAGCAGATTGGAGAATATTGCTTTAAGATCTTTGATAGGAACTAAATACATAAATAAAGAAATTTAGCTGAATATATAATTTGATAAAGATCAGAAAAAAAGGAGCTTAAAACACTTTTCCGAGAATATTATGGCATTAATCAAATGATTAATGCCATAATATTAATGGCTTTTATCTGATGTCTTAGAATAGAGCTGTGGTCTAAGAAAAGTGGAAAAAGAACATGTTTATAGTCTTTCTGCAGACTTAATAAGTCAAGATATAGTGGGTTGTATTTCTAGGAAAGATTTGCCTGCTGCTGAACCCAGATGAATATTATGATGTTGTCAAGATCACAATACACACACACACATATATACATACACATACATATATATATACATCCATCCATACACTGAATATATACATATACACATACATGTTGTTATTCAGTCACTCAGTCGTGTCCGACTCTTCGCGACCCCATGGACTGCATTATGCCAGACCCCCCCTGTCTTGCACTGCCTCCCGGAGTCTTCCCAAGCTCACGCCCATCACACTGACTATGCTATCTATCCATCTC
>JANHZU010003129.1:0-12305 GCA_032468055.1 Acrochordus granulatus | reverse complement strand
ATCTTGCCCCTCGAGCTGAGGGCTGCCCCCTCCCTTATGGCCTTCCAGAAGGGCCTTAAGACCTGGCTCTGTGAGATGGCCTGGTGCTCCAGGGGGGGCTCACCATCATCATGAAGGTGGCTGATGGATTATTAGCCATCCTCACCCCCTTTTATATACGAAATATTTTTACCACACCTCTCTAGTCTGCCGGGTTTTTTATTTTAATGTTTTATTTCATATTTTATTTTTTAAAAATGTTTTTAATTAATGTTTTTAGAATTGTTTCTTGTTAGCTGCCGAGAGTCTCTGGATTTCGGCGGCATATAAATTAAATCAATAAATAAATTACAGTCTTTGCTGGATGTTGCTCACTCATAAGGAGCAAGTGTCCAGCAAAGCACTTTCTTCATTCTGTCATTATCTCAGATAGTCTTCAGGAATTACTTCTTTGTAGAATTTTCTCATTTGAGACATGGTCCTGATATGAGATACAAAAGTTCTTTTGAGATGTTATTGGAAGACATTGATCTTGTTGTAAATCACCAGGTCTCACTGGCGTAGATGGCAGTTGATATAACAATGGCATTAAATAATCTGATCTTGGTTGCTGTATTTATGGCAGATATGGTCCATTGGAAGAGAGCAGTTACTTTACCTATTCAACATTTGATGGAAAAAATTGACTCCTGGGTCCATTCTGTATTGAAGAATAGTTGCCCACTGGGATAGAAAAACATTTTTATTACTCTGAGATTTCGGATTCTGCTGGGAAACCCTTTTCAGAGGATGACAGAAAGCTGCCTCACATACACTGCAAAATCCCAAACCACAATTGCTCAATTAAAACAGGACCAAACCCCTTTAAATAAACTCTATTTTTTGTTAGAAATCCCACCTGTAATCCATTCAACACTTACAAACTCTTATGGGTTTTAAATATACAGAACAGGTAAGAGAAGGGGGATAAAGGAGGAGAGGGAAGAAGGGGGAAAATGGAAAAAAGTTATTTTGTTTTTTAATTACATGCTGTGGTGCAGTGCTTGATATGTTTGCAGGAGCTCTGTACATCTATTCACAAATGTTGAGTTCGTCTCCCAAGCCTCCATGGTCTCTCTTGCTGTGCGATTATTAGCATGCCCTATAACAGCTGTTATAAACAAATAAAAAATGTGCCCATACTCCTGGGCATTTAGAGCCACAAGTGAGTTGGGATCCTTGCACTGGACTGCCACTGTATGCTCCTGTAATGTAATATTTAATGTCTGACAAATCTGGCCAACATGATTACAATCACAATCCATACAATTTATATGATAAATGATACATGACTGCTCTCCCATGGCAATGTGATCTTTAAAGTACATGACCTGTCTTTGGAGTATAGTATCTGGATGCTGTGAACCCCCCACTCCAAGTTGTCATAAAAATTGCTCCATCACTTCTGACAATCTTGATATATATGGTAGTGGATGCCAATATCTGATCTTATTTTGTACAGCTGTTGTCTTTTCTCAGATACTTCCTAATAAATGACAGTGAGTAACCATTTGTCTGGATGGTATAGTTATTGGATTTCAGTTTTTCTAAATGTGGGGGTGCTAAATGTGTAGCATTTCACATTTGCTTCTGTTCCCATATCTGCATCCATGATGCTGCCAAGATAGTTGAATTGTTCCACAAATTTTAAGGCCTGCCTTCCTATTGTTATCGGGACGCTGCATTGAACATTACCAACTTGCATCAGCTTGGCCTTGTCTTCACTAATTTTTCTTCACTTTACTTGCCTCTACTTCAAGTGCCAGTGTCATATCTTTCAGGTGTGTTTTAATGTTTGCAAGTAAAGCAATTTGCAAAATTGGTCAGTCAATTTGCCTTGTTTATTCCACAGAATGCTGAAGTCCAATTTATTCATTGCCTTTTTTTGTGATGTAGTCCATGATAATCAGAAATAAAAATTGGGATAGGATACAATTGTGCTTGACACAGGTGTTAATCATCAAAAGCCAGTACTGCCATTTTAAGTTTTTACAGAACATGTAGTCTTATTGTCAAGGTTTCTGAAGATGTTAACATATTTCTTAGGACAACCATATGTTTGTAGTATATTCCATAATGATTCTCTATTGACAGAGTCAAATGCTTTTTTTCAAGTCAATAAAGTTAATTATCACCTGTTTTTGATATTCCTTACTCTGTTCAGTATTTCTCAATGAGAAATCTGTTCACCGTGTGAGTGCCCTTGTCTGAATCTGGCTTGTTCTTCCTGCATATATTATCAATCTTGTTTTGGAGTCTTTTAAGTAGGACAGTACATAGCACTTTTCCAGGGACTGTGAGAAGTGTAATACCTCTCCAATTATTACAGTCACTTAGGTTTCCATTTTTGGGTATTTTGATCATGATATTTTTTTCTCCAATCATCCGGAATGCATTCATTTTGCCAGCAGTCATTTAGTAATTTAATAATCTTACAGATGACTGCATTGCTACCATGTTTTAAGAGTTCAGCTCATATTTGATCTAGTCCATGTATTTTGTTGTTCTTCAGTGCTCTTATTGCTTTCTCCACTTCTCTTTGGGTGATTGGTCCCATATGAACAGCCAAATCAGTGGGTGGTGGGTTGCTAAAATTATGCATCGCAGTTGGATGTGGCTGATTCATTGACTGTTTGAAATGTTCAGCCCAGTGTGTGTCCTGTTCTTCTTGTCCAAGAAGTATCTTCCCATTTTTATCTCTGATGGGGGGTAACCAGTCAAATCTCTGATTATGTGGAAGATAATTTTGGTATCATTTTTTAAGGCTGCTTTCTGTGCTTCCATTCCTTCCTTTTCCAGCCAGTCTTTCTTATCTTCCCTGCAGCTATGTTTCACATTCTGATTTAATTCGTGGTATTTTGTTGTTGCTTCCACTGTTTTCTCCTGTGTCTGTGCTTGATCTCTGTGATGTCTTGCTATCTTTCTTTCATCAATCAGTTTCCATGTTCTGTTTTGTATCCATTTATTTTTCAATGATTTTCTTCTTCAGATTGTCCATTCTGCAATTTCTTTGACAGTTTCTTAAAATATTCTCCAATTTTCTTCTAGTTCTTTCTGTTCTTTTAGTTGCTGGAGTTTATGCTCTAATTTCAGATGGTATTCTTGGCAATAGTTTGATTTTTCAGTTTTTCAATGGCAAAAGGTCAGGTTTTGGATATTCTTCAGTTGAAGATTCCAAAAATGGCTGAGAGGAGAAGGTGGTGGTGTGAGTCCATGTCCACCCCTCTGAATACTCTGACATCAATGGTGGCAGATTTCCATCATCTACTAATGCAGATGTAATCAATCTCATTGTGTGTTTTTCCATCAGGAGATCTCCAGGTCTTCTTGTGATATTCCTTTGTGCAAAATATATGTTTCTGATGCATAAATCATTCAGTCCACAAAAAGTCAATAAATGATCTTCATTGCCATTACTTTCCACTGAAAATCCATGCATCCCAATCACATGTTCATGACCAAACCTGTCATTACTAATTTGCATGTTAAAATTGCCCATTATCAACTTCAAATCATGAGTAGGGATGTCATCTATTGTTCCCTGCAGCTGGTCATAGAATCAGTTCTTTTCTCCTTTCACATCTTCTATCACTGCATAAATCTGTACAACTGTCAACCTGTTGTACCATGACTGAAATCTGGCTGCAATAATGCAGTCCTTAACAGGTTTCCAGCCAATGAGTGCTCTGTTTGCTTTTGTGCTCACTTCAAAATCTCACTGCATTCCTCAGTGTGATGAAGTAAACTACATGAGATGAAATAATATCCTGTGTAGACTAATTGTAGGGATTGTGGGCATCAGGCTTGCAACCTGGTCTCATGAAAAACTCTCATAACACCTGTATGAAGGAGTTGGTTGCTCAACCCCCAATGTGGAATTCAACTTTAGTGCAAAATCAGTCATTTGGATTGGAACATGGAACATATGTACATTATACTAGTGTGGCAAACTACAACGGCTACTACAAGAATTCAGTAATTATGACTTTGACTTCTTAAGAATCAGTAAGATGTGATGGATAAATTTGCTGATGAAGGAAAAATAAATAAAGGAACAGATAGATGCTGGAACAGCTAACCAGCTAAAATTGTTCACAAGTATTATTCTGGCTAATAGCAGCTTAAAACTAAAAACTTTTAAGCCTGAACTCATAGAATCACAGAATCAAAGGGCTGGATTTTGTCTAATCCATCTCCTGCCTACTCAAGGATTCCTCATACCATTCCAAGACAAATAATTATTCAATATTTTCTTGAAAGCTTCCAATGATGGGAGTCCCCATGACTTCAGAAGGCAGGCTTTTCCACTGCTTAATGGCTTTTCCAATCAAAAAATTCCTCCTTATTTCAAGTTTGGACCTCTCTCTATTAAGCTTCCTCTAACTGGTTCTTTTCTGTACTCAGCTGCTATGGAGGATAAAGCTACACCCTCTGAACTATAACATCCCTTCATGTATTGGAAGACTGTGATCGTGTTCCTCAGTCACTTTTAGAAGATGTGCAGCCTCTTAAATTGTGTTAAAAATAAATAAATGATCAAAGAATGAGTAGAAGTGCTCTATATTTTTCATTAGTAAAGGGATGGTGTCAATAATGAAAGAAAAAAAGAGATGTAGTACTGTTGTGCAAAACTATATAACCATCAGGCATTTAAAATGAGAGATTAATCATTTTGATTCATATTTTAGTTTAAATAATCTGGGTTGTCGTTTCCAGAAACAGATTAATTGAACCCATTTTCATATGTTACAAACCTGCCACATACAGATATGTGATATTGGACATAGCCCTCAAGTATCAAGTTGAAATGAAATTCTTCAGAACCGTAAGAGCAAGTTGAGCTCAGCTCAGGCTAAATTATATCTATAATTTATATCTATAATAATAATATTAATAATAGCACTTCTACTCATATATATATATATAATATTTTTTAAAAAAGAGACATACAAGTTTTAGAATGGAAAAATTAGAAACAGAAAAACTTGAGAATTTCACCATATTTAAGGAGAGACAGAATAATTTTAGTAGCTCCCTTAGGCACTTATGAACATAAAGTAAAAATCTTATATCTCTGTTAACATTTCCCATGAAGATGATTTAAGGGAAGACAATTATACTACAGTGAAATGAAAATAATTTTTGATATCCTGCCCAGCCCAGTTTTAAGCCTTAATTTTGTGTGGTATGTGGGGCAAGAGTTAAACTGGAGATGTGCGGCATTTTGGATCTGAAGCAGCAAGGGGCATGGGTATGGCATGCTCTTAGTGCCTCCTTCACCAAACCAGAATGACTTGGATCTTAAGGGAGATGCTGATAGGTGTAACATGGGCATGCATGCCTTCTCCAAAGCATCTTGATGACTTTACATCTAAAATGTTGCACCTCTTTAATTCAGGGCTGGGAAGACCCAGGTTCAGGGCTATTCTCAGCCATTATAATTTATGGACAATTCTATTTATTAGCTCAATTTATATGGCTAACAAAGTTTAGAAATAGAAAAGAAAGAAAAACATGAAAAATCAGTACATATAAAACAGCAGACCAGATAAAAACATATCTACTTTGGGGCCAATCATGCTCTTTCATCTCACAAACTATCTCACAGAGTAGGTATTGTAGACTTAAAGTAGAGATCTCCATATAAACTGCTCTCTACCTCCTAGTGAACAGCAGGATCTCACACATGAAAGAAATAAAACACACATGTTTTTGCTACTTACTGTACTTTTTATAAGCCATATTGGCTCACATTAAAAGCAGTTAAATAAATATAGATAGAAGAATCATAACAATCTTGCTTTCCAGATTTTTTTTTGGTACAATGTTATATTAAGTTTTAGTTACACAATTCAATAATAATGTATGGCTGTGAGAACTGGACCATAAGGAAGGCTGAGTGCTGAAGGATTGATGCTGGAGAAAACTCTTGAGAATCCTTTGGACTGCAAGGAGATCAGACCAGTCAATCCTACAAGAAATCAACAATTCCTCATTGGATCCTAAAGCTGAAGCTCAAGTACTTTGGCCACATAATGTGAAAGAGGACTCATTAGAAAAGACATTGATGCTGGGAAAGATTGAAGGCAAAAGGAGAAGGGGATGGCAGAGGATGAGATGGTTAGATAGCATAGACAGTGTGATGGGGTGGGTTTGGGCGGATTCCTGGAGGCAATGCAGGGAGGCCTGGTGTGATGTTGTCTATGGGGTTGTGAAGAATTGGACATGACTGCATGACTGAACAACACACAATTCAGTAAGCCTCAGGATAATTGCCATTTAAAGCCAAAAGGAGAATCCCACTGCACAGAGTTGTCTATAAACATGGATAGTATATTAGTGTAATAAAAAAATTGTGGGAATAGATACTGTATAAATAGATACTGTATCAGACTCACATTTTTTCTTCAGCCTTAATGCTTTTTCCAACTGTTCATTGAAAGCTGGTTTGATCCATTTTCAGAGTCCTTTAGCAAAGGCATTTTCATCTTTGCAAGTTATTCCTGAGAAATCACTATTACACAGTAAGAAGAAAAATAGTTTGAATGTCAGAGAAAAATGATCATTAAAATATTATATTTTGTCCTGAAATCTTCAGAATTGATGAATTAAGCAATAGCAAGTAACATCAAAAGTGAAAGTCAATTCCAAACAATACATTTTCCCTAACCTAGCAAATGAAGAAATTAAACAGGAAACACATTTTTGTCAATTTCAGTAAGTAGTATGTTTTTTTTAAATAAATAAGTTGCCCAAGGAATTCTTTTTTGCATCTCAAGGTCTATGAAAGAGTATATATTCAATAAACAGCAAAGAGAGATATGCTTACTTGCTTTCTCTTCCTACTACCACAATTTAATGTTGTACAGTACTTCAGAGCAATATGATAATTTATATGCACCCTGTCTGCTTAGCTGCATGTATGTTTAGTCTGACAGCTTGGCAGTGAAAAACTTGGAAAAAGAACAGCTGCTGTCTTTTTCGGAAACATTTTCTGAAAAAGTTTGGAAAATAGAAGATGATGAATATGGTCTTTACAATTTCAAGAACCAGAAGATACTAGCAACTATAATAAGAACTTCTATTGGAGTTATCCCCAACTATAATGCAAGGGTATCCATGTGTATGAACAAAGTAAAAATGGTTGCTGTGACTACAATATCAAAGCCCAAATTTTTCTATTTATGTGTGATAAATATAAATAAGCAGTTAGGCTTTAATCATATGGTCATGGCAATCATTTTGAATTTTCTGTTCTCAGTGGACAACATTGACAATGAGAAACAGGATACTGCATGAAAAGAGTATTTAGTCTGGTCCATCATGGGTTGCATCCCATAAATCAACTCAAATCCAGGGACTACATACAATATATAAGAGTATCTGCAGGATCTGGTTAAAAAAAAGCCAAGATGGCAGCTGTGACAGTACAACTGAAGCTCTGCCTCATGATGCACATCAAAAAACAGGTGGAGTTTCAAACACTCGGTCATTATTTCCTTCTTCCCTCTCTCCCACAATTTATAGAGCTGTCTATCTCACAGCAGTGACTCTTTGACCACACCCTGCAGATGTCCTGCCTAGTATGTTCCTCCAGTAACAAAAAAAAAGAAAAAGGATGTTATCGCTGATTTCTTCCACAACACTTTTAAAAAAATCCTTAGTCTAGCCAACAAGCCTAGGGGTTTCACAGTAGTCCTTCTTCAAATTCAAGTCCAGCTTTATTTTTTTGTTTCTAGCCTCAGCCCAACTTTCTTGATGCTGCCACTGGTGTGTTGGAGAGTCTCTGGTTAAGATTGCAATTCTGAATGGCAGCAAGGAAGGTGACCCAATCGCTACATATATAATAGGCAAAAATATAATCAAAGATCTAGATCTCCTTTCATGTCTCTCTTCTAGTGGTTACATTGATTTTATTGGCACCAAATAAAAATCACCCTAACATTCATAATTGTGTAACAGGAGCTCAGCTTATATTTTGTTAACTCAGTTGCTTTTGTTGCATCATTGAATTATTTTATGGTATTTTGAATATAATTTCTATAGATCTATTTAGCAGATAATAAATATTTGAACAATTTTTAAAATGTGGCTGGTTTTATACAATAAAAATGGTACTTATGAATTCCTTTTCTTTTGAAATTCCATAAGAACTTCATATCATATTAATAAATGAATCCATTTGGGGACTTTTTTTGCGTTCTTACTCAGAGAATTAAACCGTATTGTAATAATATATTAAATAAATAATATATTAATATAATAATATATTAAATATATCAAATAATATATTCAGTGGAGCCTACCATCTCTCTTCTGGATAAAGGCCTCACAGGTTATGCAGTTGCATCAGGCCTGGCAGAAATTCAGCTGAAAAAGGAATTTGTTTTTCTGAGCAAAATTCTGTGGACTGGCCTTGGTTTCTTCAACAGGTTCCAGCAATGATGAATATGGAATGCAACACTCTCTGTTGAGCAGTCAATATGCACTTGGAGAGAAACTGAGCATCTGTTGCAAAGCCCCTGAACAGCACAATGCTAGAACAAAAAGTGTAGAAAAGGATTGCACATAATTAAAATTAATTTCATCACTGTTGTGGAAAGTATTGGTTTCTTATAGAATCTTGAATATATCTGTTGTTCTATTGTTCATCTCTGTTGCTGAAGGAAACTTGTGGAAGAAAAAGGGTGCCTCTAAATATATCGGGAAGATGCATACTGACAGAAGAAACAAAGCATCCTACACCAATTACATTTTCTTTAACCATCTTAGTATGCAACAATTACCCCAAAACCACACCGCTTTGAAAGGATCACTGGAATAGCGGAACAATTACCCAGTGATGTGATGGGCTCCCCTTTGCTGGATATATTTTACAAGGCAGCCATTTGTTGAGGATGTTTTAATTTGGATTAATTTGGATTTCTGCACTTTACACAGTTGGATTTCATGTCCCAAATGGCATCTTTCAGCTTGATTCTTGTATGAGATTTTGCTATTAAAGATTAGGGTCTTACTAAAATTGTGTCAACTTGATAATATTTAAAGGGTAAAGAATTATATTACTTTCATGCTGATCTCTTTGCATATTTGAGCTTCAGTCACTATCACACTTCTGTTATTCTGAGACAAAATGTCTGTAAGAAGCCATATTGAGGGGCATATAATTGATAGTTTCCTTCCCTTGCTATTATTTTTACTTTTGTAATTCATCAATCACTTCTCTGTCAAATTGTACAGTTCTCTCGTTCAGAGACCATCTTGCTACAACTTGCATTATCATTCCTGCTGGGATGAGTGAAAATGAACTGAGATGATTTTTATTGAACTGGATATGACATTTTAAAACTTGTTTTCATTCTCCTCCAACCTTTGGATGGATAAGTGAGAGGTCTGAAAGTTGTGAGCTATGAAACCTTGTATTTGTTGCAGCCAGACAGGAGCATGGCATGCCCTGGTTAGGAAGTTAACTAAACCAGTGTTTCTCAAAATTTTCCTCCATTACCAAAGCTCACCAGAAAGTTCTTATTTAAATATCCCTTTTGTGATCGGGCAATGGTTTATGCATCATTACCCAAATAAACAAAACTTTTATCAAATTTTGGTTAATTTATCCAAGTTTGGCAAGCACTGAACTAAGCCATGAGTATTAGCACACTTCTGATAGGCTGTCTTATAAGATTGATGTATTACATTTCTATTAAAGGGGTTCATGGTCAAACAGTGATGAATCCAGTATTGGTTACTTCATTGTGCTAAATGTAAAATCAGATCTTGTCCCTCAGCAACCCTCTTATACCTATTTTGCAGCCATGGAAAAGTGAGAAAATGGTCTCCTGAGGTTGCAATCAGGGAAAGTAGGCATCAGCAGGCTATCTAATGTCAAGTATTTAGCCTCTCTCACCTTATGAGGTTGTGGTTCAGGATTAGTAGTGCTCCTGGAGATGGGTAGGAATTTTCTCTCATCATATTGATTGAACACAAAATAATTTTATGGGTTGTTTGCTTTATATTTGCATACTGCATAGTATTAAATCAGTATTCAGATACTTGATTGCCCAAGCATGATTAGACACATAAGGAATTTGACTCTGGTGAATCAGCTGTCAGTGTAATTGCCAGACAACAGTAAACAAAACAATAACAAAAATAATAACATAAATGGAATTTAGTATTCAACAGTAAAATGTGCATCCAAAATGTGTAGCCAGCAGAAAGGAAATATAGGAAAGTGTAGAATTGGAATCACAATCTATAAACACATTAGACAGAACTTCTGAAGTAATTTAGAATTATTTGTTGTTCAGTCATTCATTTGTATCTGACTCTTTGTGACCCCAAGGACCACAGCACACCAGGCCTCCCTATCTTGCACTGCCTCCTTTGAGTCTGCCCAAATCCACATGCATCATGTCTCTGATGCTATCTAACTATCTCAACCTCTGCAGTCCCCTTCTCCTTTTGCTTCAGTCTTTCACACCATCAGGGTCTTTTCTAATGAGTCCTCTCTTCACAGTAGATGGTCAAAGTAGTTGAGCTTCATCTTCAGTATTTGTCCTTCCAATGAACAATCAGGATTGATTTCCTTTAGGATTGGCTGGTTTCATCTCCTTGCAGTCCAAGGATAGTTTCATCTCAAGAATCTTCTCTAGCACCACAATTCAAAGGCTTCAATTCACTAGCATTCAGCCTTCCTTATGGTCTCACAGCCACATATTACTACTGGAAAACCATACCTTTAACTATACAGACTATTGTTGGCAAGATGATGTCTCTGCTTTTTAATATGCTGTCTGGTTCTAACTGTTATTTCTTGGCCCACATACAGGTTTCTCAGGAGACAGGTAAGATAGTCTAGTATTCCCATCTCTTTAAGAATTTGGTACAGTTTGTTGTGATCTGAACAATCAAAGGCTTTAGCATAGTCAAAGAAGCAGAAGTAGATTTTTTCTGGAACTCCCTTACTTTCTCCATGATTCACCAAATGTTGGCAATTTGATCTCTAATACCTCTTCCTCTTCGAAACTCAGCTTGTAATTCTGGTAGTTCTCTGTTCACATACTGCTGAAGCCTAGCTTGTAGTATGTTAAGCATAACTTTGCTAACATGTAAAATTGTACAGTAATTTGAACATTATTTGGCATTATCCTTCTTTGAGATGGGAACATAAACTGGCCTTTTCCAATTCTGTGGCCACTGTTGAGTTTTCTAAATCTGCTGGCATATTGAGTGCAGCACTTTAACAGCATCATCTTTTAGGATTTTAAATGGTTCAGCTGGAATACTGTTAACTCAGCTAGCTTTGTTATTAGTAAGGACCTTGACTTCTTTTTTAATCTCTTCTGCTTCTGTTAAGTCCTGAGACATTTTGGCCCATATCATGTCCATTTTTTTGCAAATTTTTTCCTTGATATCTCCAATTTTCTTGAAGAGATTTCTGATCTTTCCCATTCTATTCTTTTCCTCAATTTCTTTGCATTGTTCATTTAAGACCTTTTTTATTATCTCTCTTTGTTATTCTCTGGAAATTTGCATTCAGTTAGGTATATCTTGCCCTTTCTCCTATGCCTTTCACTTTCCTTCTTTCATCAGCTACTTGTAAAACCTCATCAGATAGCCACTTTGCTTTTTTGCATTTATTTTTCTTTTTGATGGTTTTAGTAGTTACCTCTAGCACAATATTATGCACCTCTGTCCATAGCTCTTCAGGCACTCTGCCTACCAGAAATAATCTCTTAAATCTATTGCTCACCTCTACTGTAGAGTCATAAGAAACATAATTAAGATTGTACCTGAAAATACTTAGTATTTTCTCTACACTCTTCTATTTCAGTCTATATTTTGCAATCAGAAGCTCATGATCTGAGCCACAGTCAGCTCCAAGTCTTGTTTTTTACTGACTGTATAGAGCTTCTTCATCTTTGGCTGCAAGGAATATAATCAATCTGATTTTGGTGTTGACCATCTGGTGATGTCCATGTGTAGAATACCCTCTTGGTTTGTTGGAAAAGTGTATTTGTTATGATCAGCATATTCTCTTGACAAAATTCTGTTAGCCTTTTCCCAGCTTTATTTTATACTCCAGAGCCAAACCTGCCTGTTATTCCAGGCCACTTTTGACTTCCTACTTTAGCATTCCAATCCATTATGATGAAAAAGACATCTTTTTTTGGTGTGAGTTCTAGAAGGTTTTGTGGACCTTAACAGAACCGGTCAGCTTCAGCCTCTTCTGCATCAGTGGTTCAGATATAGACCTGGATTACTGTGATGTTGAATGGTTTGCCTTG
>JANHZU010003128.1:347348-367563 GCA_032468055.1 Acrochordus granulatus | reverse complement strand
GCTATTTGTAAAGCATCAGACAGCCACTTTGCTTTCTTGGATTTATTTTTCTTTGGGATGGCTACCACTTGTACAATGTTGTGCATTTCTGTCCATAGTTCTTCAAGCACTCTGTCTAATTCCTTAAATCTATTCCTCACCTCCACTGTATATTTATAAGGGATATCACTGAAGTCATACTGAATGGCATAGTGGTTTTCCCTACAATTTTCAATTTAAGCCTACATTTTGCAATAAGAAGATCGTGATCTGAGCCACAATCAGCTCCAGGTCTTGTTTTGACTGACATCTTTGGCTGCAAAGAATATAATCAATCTGATTTTGGTATTGATCATCTGATGATGTCCATGTGTAGAGTTACCTCTTGGGTTGTTGGAAAAGTGTATTTGTTATGATCAGATTGTTGTCTTGACAAAATTCTGTTAGCCTTTGCCCTACTTCCATTTTGTACTCCATGGCCAAACTTGCCTGTTATTCCGTTTAACTTTTGACTTCCCACTTTCGCATTCCAGTCCTCTATGATGCAAAGGACATTTTTTTTGGTATGAGTTCTAAAAGGTGTTGTAGATCTTCAGAGAAGTGGTCAACCTCAGCCTCCTTGGCATCAGTGGGTGGGGCATAGACTTGGATTACTATAATGTTCAATGATTTGTCTTGGATTCAAACCAAGATCATTCTGTCATTCTGGAGATTTGTACTCCAGTACTGTTTTTCCCATTCTTTTATTGACTATGATGGCTACTCCATTTCTTCTAAGGATTCTTGTCCACAGTAGTAGTTATAGTGGTCCTGTGAATTCACCCATTCCTGTCCATTTTAGTTCCCAAGATGTCTATTTTCAATCTTGCCATCTCATGTTTGACCAGATCCAGCTTACCTTGATTCATAGATCTTATGTTCCAGGTTGCTATTCAACATTGTTCTTTACAGCACTGGACTTATTGGGCTGAGTCAAATTGTCATGCAATTTGGATAAGCTAGAGCAAATTGTTATGCTAATGTGTTTTCCCCTTCACTCTTCAACATACTGCACAATCTAGAGGAGCATTTGGATGTAACTTAATTTAATTTTAAAAATCACACAATTTAGACATTGTTCAGTTACCAAAAGAAATAAATTCCATATATTGAATTCAGAAACTGACATTAAACTAGGAAATGAATGCAAGCCAGATGGCTCACATAGATGCCTTCATTAGCACTAAACCAGAGTTTAATATTTAGCAGATTTCAGTCTTCTGAGTGGCTCTACCTGTTGTGTATAGTTAACCACTAATTGATATTAGTAATTAGTACTAATTACTAACAACTAATTGGTAAATATAAGTTAACAACTTTCAGAAATCTTCATGGGAAATGTTCCGTTTATTTTGCAATTTCTTATAAAATCAATTCCCCTAAAGATGCAGTGAGAGAATTTGTAGTTAATTATCTACCTGACTTAGCCATTTTTTTCATCTCAGTATTTTCATTTTATGACTTCTACCTTCAACCAAATTTATTCTACTAGCAAAGTCCTAATCCCCTTAACATAATTTCTTTCCATTTCTTGTAAAGAATAAATCTCTGCTTTGGTAACATGCTTACTTGAATAATCTTGCCTGATTGTTGAAGTTACCTTGATAGTGGGAAAACAATAACAGTGGTTACTGAAGGAGGTTATGAACTCCCTTTTACTGGATATGTTTAAGCAGAGACTGGACAATCATCTATTAGATGATTAGGATATTTCTGTACTGAGCAGAAGGTTGGACTCAATCACCTAGTACATGTCAAGTTTGAACCCTCAATTTATATGTGCATCTTTTTTTCCTGGAGATTTAAAAATGTTCTGTATTTAACATGCTGATTTAGCTATTATTACATTCTCTCATATGCTTCTTTGTAATTTCAGGTTGCTTCAACAGTATTGGGAAGAGAACAATGTTCAAATGTTGAAACTGCAAGCCAAGATGTTTACATATAATTTGCCAACATGCCTGGCCATCTGGAAAATGTAATTCAACAGTCATACACCTGTTAAGATAGATAGTGTTGTTTTTGTTGTTTAAAAAAGGTTGCTTCATAAAACTGAAATAGCCTTCAGATTTGTTTGTACTAGGAAGGTTTTTCATTATGGTCCAAACCACACTCTATGGTTTTGACGTATACATGATATTAAAGTGAGGACCTTGCTTCCCCATACAAAAATATTTCAGAAGTAAGTATATTTTATGTATATAAGTAAGGAAAACATTGATATATTTCCTTGTTGCTACTTTGGAGTGTTGTACTACTCAACTTATTGACTTCTGTCTCCTCCTCCTTTCTACCCTCCCCTTTATATATCATAATAGCACTATCCAGTGATGATGAACTGATCATTGTCTGCAGTGTTTGTACATAATGGGAACAACTGAAATGTCTTGCTCATGTAAGATTGTTTATAAAATGGATCTTTTTTGTCTCTTCACTATAGATTATCATCATTGGGAGTTAGTCTGTTACTTTCCAGGATTTTATAGTTTCATTCCATATCCAGTGTTCTTCCCCTAAAATATATTCATTATTCAGTAAAAATAAATCATTTTTATTTCTTCCCTTCAGAGCCATTGCTGCTGAATGCTTTTTAAAGGGACAAAGAGAGGTATGTAAGGAAAATTTACTAAATAGAAAATAATTTGGAAGTAATTGTTCCAAAGATTCTTAATTTGTCTCATCTCTTGTTTAAATTCTAAGTCTATTAAAAAAGAAGCAGCAGCAATACTGTTAATAAACGCAATGGTATTTTATTTTGTTGAAGAAAACCTAGATGCCTGCTTTTCAGTATTTGGAGATAATACTGTTGGCTAAATTTTGCATAACAAGCTATGAATTCTGGCTTCACAAAATATGAACTAGTTTGCTCTTCCTTTCATATTAGTAGGTAAATAAATCAAGAAGTGAAATAGTTTGATCTGATGTCCAAACGTAATATCCATGATTGCAAAAGTCAGGGTCCCTAGGCCAGTCACAATGTTTTATTAATTATTACTTGCATTAATTACACTTCTTACTTAATTACACTCTCATTGTCCACAATCCACAGTTCCGACATCAGATGAAACTATTGTCTTCTTGGTTTGTTTTCTTGAAAAAGAGTGAAGGTGTGCTAGATGTGTATGTGTGTAACTAAAACACATTCCAACAATTTTTTTTGTTATTTGCAATCGATTATGTTTATTTGAGAAGGAAAGGAAAAAGTATTTGGTTGAGTCTCTTCTCTCAGATGCAGTGACATAACATATTTGCACCGCTTTAGTAATCTCTTGTCCCATCCCAAATTCCTTTCACATGCTAATTGGATTTAGTTAAATGCAGCCCACTTTGGCCTTATGCTATCTCATTTACAATACAATTCTACAATTCTACGTATATTTACTTGGTGAACTGTATTCCGAGATAGACCGCTGTTAAGACTTGGTGCACAAACAAAAGTTTTGTTTAAAAAAGGCAACATGAAGTTACCATTCTAAGAAGGAAAATCATATTTTATATTAATTCAAACATGTTATATTTAACTTTTTTAAAAAAAACAAGATTCTTAATTATTATAGATATGAAAGTTAGGGTAATAAACCGATGAAAACCGTTTAATATTGAGATAAATGATAAAAAATTGACAGATAACACTGAATTGTTTTTTCTCCCTTTTACAGGTCCATCACTTATATCAGAGAGCCTTTCAGAAGTTACCTCTTTGTGCAACCCTGTGGAAAGATGTAATGTTTTCTCCTTATGTTTCAGTTTAAGGTTTCATTTCAATTTTCTGCATATCCCATATCCATTGATGTGGTGATATTCAAGCTCTGGCTAAATCTCATGTCTGCTTCCCCATCTCTTACAGCAGCTCCTATTTGAAGCATCAGAAGGAGGTAAAACTGATAACCTGAGAAAACTAGTTTCCAAGTGCCAAGAGGTTGGAGTCAGCCTAGATGAGCTTTTAAATTTAAACACTTACAGAACAGAAAGCACGAATCATTGAACACTGGGTGCAGTCAGTACTAAATCCTCTCAAATGCCAAAATCATTTTGAATGATTCTCCAGGCTGATCTCTGGCTTTAGGCTTCTGTAAAGCAGATGAGCCGTGCTGAGCAGCTCAAGTCTCTTTGGCTTGTTTTCCTTGAACCTGGAAACAATTAACATGGCGCCTCCTTGGATAAATGATGCCCTCTATGGCCTGCTTCTGGGCCCTGCCAGACTCTCATAACATCATGTACGTAAGTATAGCTCATCCCAATGACAGACGTAAAATGTATTAATTTTCTAAACGCTTTCTTCTTTTCATTTTCTTTTGTGCTATTACTGATTTCATTTGACACTCGCACTGATGCCTGAGAGATCCATGTTTGGGATTAATGATGAGGGCCCTGTTTACATGAAAAACAACCAGTCTGTTTTGTTTTGTTTTGCTTTGCTTTTTATTTCCATTACCTTGTTTCCCAGTCTCCCATTTTTGTTTCAGAAATTAGTTTTGATTGCAGGATTTAAACAGAAACAACCATTCTTAAGCAAAGTATCTGCCATGGCCATAAGTATGATTTTTGTACTTTAAGGCTGTGAGGGTAGCATAATGCCCTTTCTGCATTTTTGGACTTGTAGCAGAGACAAAAACTTGAAGAGTACAGTTACTATTACAAATGCCAGTGCATCAGAACCTCAAGAGTGATCAATCTATTATGTGCAATTTTTGTAAAGAAATTTTAATTTATAATAAAAGTTTAACAGTTAATAATATTGAACTGATTTGTATTAAGATACTACACTGTAGTATTGCCACTGTTTATACAAAGATATTTTGAATATACATTTTTAAAAATCTTTTGTCTTTGTTGTCTTTTACCAGAAATTACAAGTATAGTTTCTTTTTCATTTATTCTTTCCTTAAACAGCACACACTGGAACAGTTTACAGTCTTGCAAAGAACACAAAATCATCAACAATAATAATAACAGCAAATTAGTAAAGTGAAACTAGATTGTGAAAAAATATTAATATATTACTGATACTAATGCTACTAGTAATAGCTCACACTGTTAGACACTTTACCATGTTTTTATTTTTCATGCAAACTCAAAACATGTACTGGAGAAAGTGTCTCATAAGGGACAACCAAATTGCTTGCATGCTGGAAACAGTTGTCTTGCACAGGTTTTAATTAATCTTTAGTGTAATTTATTATCAGCATTCATATATAGAAACCCACTGGCTATTCTTTTTCTGGGTAATCAATCAGTGTCATGTAAACAGCAAAAGAAGTAAGAAATAGTAAAAGAAACTGAAGGCACAAGGTAAGAGATAGGAAAAGAACATTTAGATAGATTAATTTACATCAGCTGTATTCACTACCATACCACACATTTCTATCTTTACAAAACATTCTTGCTTTAACTGCATACACTAATACATTTTAAGCTCCTGAATTCAGTTGTTTTGAGGCTCTCATCAACTCCAGCAAACAGGGAGAGAATATTTTATTTATTCATCAAAATTAAATGTCACCCATCTCAGGATTAATGTTCCACAGGGTGGGCATGACAGCAAAGAGTCTTTGGATTTTCGGCGGCATAGAAATTTAATGAATAAATAAATAAATTTAATGAATGAATGAATGAATGAAAGCTCACCACCTGGGACCCACCAAATGTAGAGTGTATTGCAGTAGTTCAGTCTGGAGGTTGCCAAGGCATGAGTGATTGAGCAGAGTTTCCTAATCCAGGAACAGGTGCAACTGGGGTATAGCCTGAAATTATGCAAAGGCTTTCCTAACCAAAACTGCCACCTGCTCTTTGAGCAGGAGTTGTGAGTCTAGGACGAACCCCCAGATTGAGCACTGGGTCTATCTGGGGCAATGCAACTCCATCCAGTGCACTATAGATTACCAGCTGTAGCTATACCCATGCTTCATTATTCCCTGCTAACAATAAGGCTTATTTGGGCCAATATATGACAATTGCAGCCAAAGTTTAATTTTACTGAACTGTGCCCTTGCTATTCAATAAAACTAGAATCTATAATCTGTTTTTGAATTACAAGGGGATATATTGAATGTACTGGTACAGTCAACATGCAATCAGTTGGAAAAGAGCCCTGTGAAATTGTGTTTCATCACCTGATGGTGCAAGTATAGCCCTCTGTGTTAATGTAAATATTTAGCACATGTTCTTCAATTGAATTGACTTTACCTAGAATATATCATCAATTCAGATGATGTGCAAAATGGAATTGCATTTAGCAGAACTGTGAATGCAACAGTTAAGTGTTGATAAATATGGAGAATTGTAATTGTCCTTTTTTTTTGGCAATTGGAGCCTATCTTGTAAAACCTTCAACATCTTATTTGTGTTTGTACCCAAAGAGACCAGTCTGAATAAGTATCCTCATAAAATAATTGAAATTATTACCAATTTGTAGCCATAAAATTAAAAGACCCTTGCTTCTTGGGAGGAAAGCTATGGCAAACCTAGACAGCATATTAGACATCACCTTGCCGACAAAGGTCAGTATAGTCAAAGCTGTGGTTTTGCCAGTAATAATGTATGGCTATGAGAGTTGGACCATAAGGAAGGCTGAGGATCAAAGAATTAATGACTGAATTGTTCTGGAGAAGACTCTTGAAAGGCCCTTGGACTGCAAGGAGATCAAACCAGTCAATCCTAAAGGAAATCAACCCTGACTGTTCATTAGAAGGACAGATAGTGAAGCTGAAGCTCAAATACCTTGAAAGATTGAAAACAAAAGAAGGGGATGGCAGAGGATGAGGTGGTTAGATAGCATCAATGTGATGGGCTTGGGTTTGGGCAAACTCCAGGAGACAGTGGAGGACAGGGAGGCCTGGTGTGCAGTCCATGGGATTGCAAGGAGTCAGACACAATTTGGCGACTGTAACAACAACAAACCAGTTTTACCAAATTTTATCAATTTGTTGCAGAAGGATGCCCAAATTCAGTTTTTCTTCTATAGGAATAACAATATTTTAAGTCCTAACTATGTAACTTTTTCAAGTATCCCTTTCTCTTAATTAAGTCTTCCCTAGAATAAAAATCTTCATGAAACCTAATAGTTGATTATTTATGAAGTATTATTTCAGCAGATGTTTAGAGATGTCAAGAGTGCATATACTTTCAATAGTTCTGTCACCAACAGATACACAGTATGGGGTGGAGCAGGGAATAAACATTTACAGGTACTTCAAGCACAGGTATGGAAGAGAACAAAGGAAAACCCTTTTTGAAGCTGGAGAGATGATACCATCAACAGTATGCACCTGCAATTTTGGAGAAGTATATAAAATAGCAGTTTTAAAAACAGTAAATGGTGAAATTCTACCATTTTTTTTCTAAATCTCTGGAAGCTGTAGCTGAATATTAATATAGTTTTCCAGTGTGACTCTGGGAAGCAAACAAAACAAAATTTAAATCATTAACGTATAAATATAACAAATTATGGGAAAATGCCTTCAAGATCTTAAACACAACATAGTCATTTTGTAGGATCCCCTCTTTCATGGGGTGCTTATCCAGAAAATTGGTAGGATTGGGATGATATTCCACAGAGTGGATGCCAAACAGAGAAGACTCGCTTCCTATGTCCTGTCAGATGGAACTCCCTAGCAGATGGGATCTTCCTGCCAGACCTGATGGGATGGTAGATGTAACCAGGGAGTGGCAATCCCTCAAATAGACCTCAAAAGTATTTCATTCAACCACTCATTTTTAATAAAGCTCTGTCAATCAAGCTGGACAACAGTTTTAAAAGTATAATCCACTTGCTAATGTTAATATGTTATCAATGTAGTTGAATATTTAGCAAACTGATAGGCCTTCCCTAACATTTTAGAAAGGTGAGTTGACAGTAGAGAACAGACTTAGGTTTTCTGTTCTATGCCACATTTTTCTTCATTGTTACACTAATATTTTGCTGGGTTTATATGCTGCTCCATTTGTCACCAATTCTGAGCAGTTCACAATATAGGTAAATGATTAAAACATAAAATTCCTATGGTAAGGAATCAAATATTTGTACACTGGTATATTCCTACATGGGAAGAAATTCACATCCAAGGCCTTTTGAAAGAACCAGGTTTGATTGCCTTCCTAAATCTCAAAAATGTTAATCTCTCAAGGGATGCTATTTTAGAAAGATACAGATAGCAATAATTATTAGCAAGGCACTACTATAGCATTAAGTATAGTCCTGTTGCACTATAAGTAGAAATAAACAGTAGAAACTGTTCTGTATGTGTCTTGGGTAGATTGAAAGTTATATTGGAAAAGGAAATTTGGGTAAAAATGTCATTGATCAAAATTTCCAAAATAGATATTTTTATATTTTCCAATGTCCTTTAGGTTTTGCCTTTGGTATTCCTAACAAAAGTTACAATTTCTGGTTTATTTCAAATGATCAGTATAGGAAAGGTATGGAAAAAGTATTTTGAAGAAACTAAAGTGTACTTTAAAAAGTTAAAATTATGTGACGAAGACAGAGTAAAAGGAATGGGTTGGACCAATAGAACATCCTTAGAAGAATGTATATTTTTATCAGGGACTGGTCATGAATGATGCCAAACATGACATTCTGCATATATCATGGAATGGTTCTTCACATGCTGGCAAATTTAAATCTCTATACTATGGGGGAAGGCTGTTAAAATAATAAAAAATAAATAAAAATGAGAGAGTTCAGATTGATAAATAAGAGATCTGCCTGAAAAAAATTAGTCATCATTTTTCATCAGCTTAAATTGCATGGAGTGGAAGCAAGAAAAGGTAGAACAGTAGACCTGTCACAACATTATTCTTTATTTGGATCATTGTTGGTAATTAAAAACCCACCACATCAATTATGTTGCAAGGTGACAAAATAGATTAAGAAATGGAGCTACTTTATAAGGTTGTTAGGAAAAACAGAAGAAAGTTCCTGTACAATACAATAGAGTCTAAAAAACAAACATTTAGATCATTTTCAAAGCTACTTAATCATTTCTGCTCTGATTTTTGAATGACTGGAGAAAAATATACTCAAGAATTGTGATATTTTTCAGAGTCACAGAAGGACCCAAGTGCTAATTTTCAAAATATTTTCTATGCTGAAGATAATTCAGGTATACCCTCTTACAGAAATAGTGTGTTCTGATTTTTAAATGGTGAAGACGTTTCAAGAAAAGATTTGGTGGGCAGTTTTCTTTAGAACTCATTGCGGCTGGGGTTGTATTAACTCCTGCCTATCTTGTAAAATAAAACAAGATTATTTGTAACTAATCAATCCTTGTGCAATTGCTGGAAAAGAACCTGAGATTTATTTACTTTTCCATTGAAGGGAGTGTCATCTCAGATCATAAAATCTTTTCATGTTTGCACCTGTTGACACAGAACAAAAGTGACAAAGAGGCAATTATAGGTCTTCCTTTTATTTCCCAGGAGAAAGAAAAATTTTAGTTGTACTCCTGCACCAGCTGCAGCCTCTGGATGCTGTTCAAGGATAGCCCCGTGTAAAGCGCATTGCATAGTCCAGCAAAGAGATGATGAGGGCATGAATGACTGAGCGTAGGGACTCCTGGTCCAGGAAAGGGCACAACTGGTGCACAACCTGAAGTTTTGCAAAGGCCCTCCTAGTCGCAACTGCCACCTGCTCTTTGAGCAGGAGTTGCAAGTCCAGGAGAACCCCATATTGTGCAGTGGGTCTGTTTGGGGCAATGACACCCCACCCAGAGTAAAAGATGTTAATGTCCCAGAGCCAGAACCTCCAGACACCTGAAGCCACTCAGTCTTGCCAGGTGGTTGGCCCAATGTTGAAGGTCTCCCTTTCAAATTGATAAAGCACCACCCTGGCTACTCTTGTGGCAGTTAACAATTATTTTTTTATTTTTCATCATTTATGATGCTCTGGTGCCTTTGAGTCAGCCTTGTCCATGCAATTTTCTTTGCAACATTTTTCTGGAAGTGGTTTGCTCTTTAATTCTTCCTAGAGCTGAGAGAGAATGGCTGGCCCACAGTCGACCCACTGGTTTCACACCCAAAGTAGGATTAAAACTCACACATATCCCAATTTCTAGCCTAACGCCTTTAACCTCCACACCTAACTGGGTCTCTTATGATACTTAGTTTTAATACTTGACTGTCAAGTATTCAGAAATCCAAAGAAGGTTATTCATTCATTCATTTAAGCATTTATATAGCCACTCATCTCAAAATCAAATTCTTACAACTCAACTTCAACCCATCAACAACAAAAAACATATAACTTTATAAAAGATTTCTAGAGGTCGAAAAGCATAGACTGCTTCTTTTCATTTTAGAGATTAACAAAACTAAGAACCTTTCCAACATCCCCCAAGATTGGACCATTTTCTTTACCTCAAAAGTAAAATCTGAAAAATTCTTATGTCCAGTGAGGACTATAGAACCAAAGCCAAATACATTGCCAGAAGAAGAGATAAACCAAGCACACTGAGTTGCACCAGGATTGCAGTTAGAAAGTTACCTGCTTTCCAAATGATAGTGTACACTTCCTGAAGAGTTTAGTGGTTCATACAACTATCCAAATGGAAAAAGTCTTATAATTTCATTTGTTCTTCCCATGCCTAAAAATATACATTTGAACAGATGTATTGTGGGGCTTGGGCATCTCTTTTTTCTAAACTGGCCCCTCTTCCAGCTTTCAGCCTTTTTGTGTGGCTAAAATAATATGCCTTTAAACATTAGAGTTCGCTTACATTTTTATTTATTGTTTATTATATGATGAAAGCCATGGATAATTGAATATATCTTCTAGTTAGAAAAGTAGCTATGAATTTAAATGCCCTCTGTAATTCTAAGAAATATGTGAGCATGAAGTTTAATCACACATGTGTTTTGTCATCTGCTACACATGTTGCCACTCATACTTCATATCCAGGATTCCTCTAGAGATAACTATTCCGATAATGAACATAAAACACAATATTTCAGGTGTTATAGTGATTGTAATCTACTTTTGAAATAAATTACAGTAATTTATTAATTTAGGATATAGCAATAAGAAAGAAATAATTCTTAGGAGGAATCCTTGATATTCTTTTATTAGCTACAATAACTAGATATATTCTTAGCTGGCACATGATTTAAAATTCCTTATAGCAACTAATGTGACTACTGGATTATTTTTTGTGCAATTTCAGATGATAAATGCATTTATGAGCTATATCTTATTGCAATCTAGAAAAATTAAGAATACAGCTTTCTTTACACGTGAGGCAAAGTTAATATGCTCAGCAGCATCTATAACAAATCAAAATTTACAAATTTAATTTTGTAATTAAATTTCAAGAATTTTGGAGAATATTATGAAATTACCACCAAATATCTCTATGAATTAAAGCACTAAAGATCCTTCAAGAGTAATTGCAGATTTTATTAAAAAGTACATGTCTGAAACAGCAGTAGAAAAAGTATTTACAATCAGTACACATTTACATATTTATAGATCACAAATTTAATCAAATATGAGTTGGAAATAGAAATCTATAAATAAAGCAATATGAAACTGCATGCCTTATTCTCACATTTTGGTATGATTTTCTGTAATGATATATACATTTCTGTCTTTACACATTGTATTTTAAAATATTTTCTGAAATGAATTTTAATATTTCCAAATTAATATCTGAATTATTTAAAGTAATTTAGCTTGCATACACAATATTATGCATTGTACCCTGATTTATAATGTTACATGCTATTTAGTTTTAATATTAAAGAACATAATTTCTTAAACTCTTTTCTTCTACTTCTTAAACTTGTATAAATGTAAATACACTCATGAGAGAAAAATTTGCATATTACCAAACCACTGTGAAAAATTAAATAAATGTAATATATTTTCAACAACTAACAGATAATTTCTTAATTTGAAATAATCTGAAAAATATATTTCCAGTTTCATTACTTCAAAATATAAGATTAAAAATATATATATTATACTCTGGCATGGTATGTTCATTTTGTTTCCTATGGATGCACAAGTCAAATGGAAAGAGCACAGAACTGCAGCCTACATTCATGTCATTCCTAATTTAGTTTTATCCACTAAATTAATAGATATCCCAAGATAATGCTGAATCTCAGATGCCAGGTATCAAAAAATTATGCAAAGGCCAGAAGCTATTTCTACTTAGTATTTTCTCTTTTTCAGGCTACATTTATCCATGTAACATTCTTTAACACATATTCCAAGAGAATATTAAGGGCAACTCAGACATATATTAAGCTTTAAAAAAAACAGAAAGTCCTTGCTTGAATGACCACAATTGGGACTGGCAACTCTGTTGTTAAATACCATGGCTACTAAATAGAAAATCATGGGACTGTATCAGGTTTATGGCACCACTTCCTATTTGTTCGTTAAGCAAGGCACCACAAGACCATGACTTGCAGTTTTGCTTCTGCATTCTCCATTAACTCTGTCAGAAGCCAATTATGAAGCATGTGAATGGTAATGCTGGATGCTGCAACGGACATGAATGCAAGGGTTGGTCCACAATTTTTTTAAACACTGTTAAAACTTTGAATGGTTGCTAAATCAAGTAGTTGATAAATGAGGACTACCTATAAGTAGATTTTTTTTTTGGTATAGTATTCCCTCTTTATTTGCAGTAGTTGAGTGAACATTTCACTGTAAATCTTTACTTAACTTTTCTTGGAATTTGCTTTCTTCTCCTCCTCCTCTTCCTCCTCCTCCTCCTCCTCCAGAGTTCCAAGTCAGTAGCATAAATGTTAGTGGCCTTTGGAATTTTTAAGAATACTAAATGCAAACCTGCATGTGTATTTTTGAAAAAGCAGATAATGATGGGTATTTACTGAAATATCACAATTCCATTTTTCTTTCCAAAAAATAAAAGTAGTTGGTTGTTCCTTTTTTTCTTTATAAGAAATACACATTCAATTCATCTATTTATTTTATAAATCTCATTGATTCTTCTGAGGTGAAGTTAATGGCATGGGACAAATGTCACAGATGAAAGGTTACAGCTTTCACTCAACTGGCAGGATGACGGCACTACTGGAACAACATCATATGATATTCTGGTACCTGCAAAAGTTACTAGAGCTTGGGTAGAATTACATGACTGTTTCTCTGCATCCTCTGAATTGATAGAGACCAGACTAGCATGTTTTGATGCTTTCCATCCAAATGACTGCTTTTGAAAACTTCTCAGGTCTTTTCTGAAATGAGGATTAAAAAGTATGTAGAGAAGTGGGTTTAGACATGCAGGGAGGGGAAGAATAACTAAAAGTATTGGTTTGATGACTTCTGGACTACCAAACTGAAGGTTTAATAATGATGAAAATGATAAGATGGCCACAGGACAATAGAGAATGCAGTTAATAAAAAGTAATAAAGCTATGTGTTTGATCATGGAACAATCCAAAATACTGTCCATTTCTCCTTTATCCAGATTACAGTAGAGTTTTGTATATGCTATTGTCATTACAAGAAAACAAAAGGAGTTCATTAAGACCATGGCTACTGTATAACCCACACCTGATGGTCTCCCAAAAGGTAATGGTATGCATAGAGGAGTAACTCCATATTCCCTGCCACTGAGCACTGGAATCACAGCAACTATTAAAGCCAGTACAAAGCAAAAACTGATGGCTATTTTTAGGTTAGCTAGGATGGGTTTGGTTTCAGACCTTGTTCTATATTTCACAGAGAGCACACGCTCAACAGTTGCTAAGGTGAGCAAGAAAATAGAAGCCTCTGAAGCAAAGATGGAAAGAATTCCAATGATATGGCAAACAATTCTGTCTTCCCACCAAGTGCCATATTGAGCAAAGATTCCATAGGTTAATGCATCCACAGTAGCAAGCACACAGCTAGACACAGCCATGAGAGTATTTACAATAGCTATTAGTCCAATTAAAAACTTTATGGAGGAGATGAACAATGGTACTTGGAAGATTGTTGCAATTACCAATATATTACAAATAAAGGTTAAAAATACAATAGTCCATACTCCAGCTCTAATCAGCCAACTACCAAAGAGGCAATCACAGGGCTTGAAAGGTCCTACAAAGAAAAGATAGAAAAAGTAAAGTAACGGTAAGTTTAGCTATGTCCAATTTTAAATACTTTTTTTAGCAACTGCACTGAGAAATAGATTACAGCAAGGGTAATCAGTCTAAAACTGAGCTACAGTTCCCAGCAACTTTCACTATTGACCATGCCTCCAGAAAATACTGGGAACTGCAGTTCAGTAACCTTTGGAATTACACAGTGCATTGTATTACTTGCTGGATACCATATTTTCTTGTATCTTGTCTAAAAAGCGACAGATGATTGAGTTTCAGAGTATCACATATTTGTTTCTGTCTCCTATTAAACAGTGATTTTTCAAGCCTTGTTTATGCAATTTTTATATTTTTATGCTTCCCATAATATGTTATTTGGCTGAATTACATATTAAAAGCATATAGCATGAAATAAAATAGAATAAATTACAATTAAAAGTAAACATAGCTGAAAAATAATTATTTAGACATTTAATGCTATTCTATTTTCACCACAGTTGAATACAGAAAAAGGAATAGATTTTTTTTCCCTTTCAGTTTATTTAGAATCTAAATGAAAGTTAAGTTCTTAGAGGTAAACCTTATCTCTTTTTCATCTAGCTAGAAGACTATTTGCCATTTCTTCCCATTTTGGAATGTTTATTGAACAGGAATAGATCAGGTGATGCTTCTATCTTATTCCTTACAATGTAGTAATGACTAACTGTACCTTTAGGCTGCTTTCAAGTAGATACTGTGGGAAGTTTGTTTTTCTCCAGGAATTCAGTTCTCTGGAAATATTAGGCACTGTACTTTGCACTTTTCTGACTGAAACTCTCTAATGATGAAATTTCCAGACAGTAAAAATTGCAATTGGACTATCTGTTCAGTAGTGCAGAAGGATTTTTTAAAATATGATTCTCATTTCTGTCTCTACATTGTACTTTTAAGTGGAGGGTTTTTTATTTTGGCTTTTAAATTCATTTTGATTTATGTTTTGTGTCATTATGTTTTAATTTGATTCATATATACTGTATATGCATGTGTATAGTGATAGAATAGTACCCAGCCCAGACAATTCTTAGAGGAACTAATCAATTTTTTAAAAAATAAATGAATAATGAAAATATTCCCTGTACCATTGATATGTACTTACTCCCTGCAGCCTTTAAAGAAGTTTCTTTTTCCTTGAGAAAGTATAATAAAATTTCACAGAATAAACTGTTTCATAAATACACACTTAGAATTCTGCTCACAGAGTTCTGTTATTACCTGGAGAAGGAGAGCACTGAACTGACTGATGAGTTTTCAAATCTTCATTTAAGTCAAGAGAAAAATCCTCAATATCATGTTCATCTGTAGGAAGGACAATCACAGTACTTACTTACTGATATTAATAATAATATTTAATGTGTAGTTATAGAGAGAATGAAGATCTTTTTAAGCTTAATCAAATGTCAAATTTGTTTTTTTCACATATACTGAGAATCATAGAATTGCAAAGGGATTAATGTATTTACATCCTGATATTAAAATAGTAAAATTAGAAGTACATACATTTTTTGATCATCAATTAGTCTAATTCAAAGCAAATTCCTTCTTTTTAATATGCTTTAATGCATAATGTTTACAGTGCTTACCATTTGTATAGAAACTGCCAATATATTTCCTTTGAAATTCATCAGCATTGCCATTCTCACCTTTGTTCAATTGATTTTGGATTTTATAGTCATGTGCTCTAAAGGCACAGCATTGATAAGCATAAGGCATTTCTATCATCCTAAAGAATAACAGACATATCTGGTTATACACATAAACTTTGCTATACTGATGTAGCTCAAGCTGTTTACATACACAGCATGTTTCAGTACACTTAGCTATCATTTTTGTTAAACTGATATTCAGTATTATACTGACTCAACAGAAACTCAGGACTCTTGATATATGAAATTTAGTGAACCCAGTCTTTCCAAACACTATATGCTTCAAAATAATATGTTTTGATATGATGATGCTATAATTCTTTTTGTTTCTGGTGTACATTTACCTCTCTCACACAGAATGAAGATATCTTAGACTTGAAAAAATCACAAGGTTTATTGCTATAGAGAGTTCATTTAAGTAAAAATCTTAAAAGTGGACACTTAGTCCAATGAAAAATGACTGTGCTCTGTTACCATTTATTGCTGACTGACTATTATATATTCATCATATTCTTGGTCAAACTAGATTGTAAGTTTGGCATTCATTGCCCAATATTTACAAACACATTTCTTTTGATGATAGCAAATATATTAATTGCTTTTGATTATGGTAAATATTAATTGCTTTTCCATGCTAGCTAAATATCTCTTTTTATTTCTGGATGCAGGTAAAATGCAATGTGCTCTCATGTTTTTGGCAGTTCTAAAATATACTTTTTGTACATGTTATATGCTCTTAGATACCAACAGTCTATCTAAAAGAACAGAACATGAACAATCTCTCTTACTTATGATTTAGTTACTTTTTTAAATAAGAACATGACAAAGTGTTTTACTTCTATCAGTGAACCAACTATAAAAGAAAGCCAGTTTGGTCTAATGGTGAAGGCACTAGGTTAGAAACCAGTAGACTGTGAGTTCTAGTCCTGCCTTAGGCATGAATGCTGCTGGGTAACTATCTCTCAGCCCATGATGTTATGCTCGGGTGACAAGCCAGTGGGTCAATTCCTGATCTGAAAAGGCAGATCTTGCACTTGCAGGAAAACTGTAGGAAGAAACTAAAGAAAGAAAGTGAACTATTTTAAGCATTTTCCCCATCTTCCCCTTTCTCCCACACTGATATATTTCTTCAATTTTAAAATACCGGTAGTTTATAAAACATTTAAGTAGAAGGAATATAATTTACAAAGTACTTCTGAGAAAAATCAGCATGTACTTTATAAAATATGTTTGGAAGTATAATGCTGAAAAGCAGGTGTATATTAGAATGAGCAGCTATCAGGGTGTTCAAAATCAATTACAGTTTCTCAAGATAAAAAAGGATATAGTAAGGCTATAATTTTTACCATGTATGGCTTAGTTTGAATGTTGTGTTTTAAAGACTTTGAATAGGAAGTACACATTACACAGTGATACTCCTTCCATTTCACATGAGCACAACTGTGCCCTATTAATTTTAATGAGGCACTCACTTGAGTTCTGGAAAGTTTTCAGATGATATCAAACTCTGAAGCAGATAATTTCCTGTTAATTTTAGATGAGTTAAACCATATAGACCAGTTATAGAAAAAGAAGACAAAAGGTTGGATGACAGATCTCTGTAACATAATAACAAAATATCAACCAAAATGAGCTTACAACACTACATAAACAGAAGTTTACCAAATTGGTGAATATTTTTAACATTATTAAACTAACATAAATATTATTATAGAAAAATATATATTCCACCTTCAGAAATATTTATCTGTACTCTCTCATTCTTAAGTTCACAGGTTAAAGTTATTTCACAACTATGTACAGTCCTGTTATACAAGGTATACTTCTAATAACAGAATCCAAGAAGACATTAGCAGATTCTCCTTTTAATTTTTCGGTGCAACAGTTTTTTATGAAACTTCAGACACTTTAAAATTATGTTTCTCTCTGTCTCCAATTTCTATGCCATTCAATTCCTAAAGGCTCTGAGGACTCAATAAGCTTTCTTCTCATATCTTATTGGACATGCAAATTCAATCTCAGAAGCATCCAGGTTATGAGACATAAAGGGCTTTAAAAGTGACATACAGCACATTTAATTGCATTGAGAAGCTTACTGGAAGCATGTTTCCTTAGTAATGGTGTTACTTATGCAAATCTGGCCCATGAGTACTTAGACCACTGCAGTACTGACCCAACTAAAACTTCCAAATGGTCTTCCAAACAGAAGGCATTGCAAATGTACACAAGATGCAATTGTGCAAAGGTCTTCCTAGCCATGGCCTCCATCTATTATTCAAGGAGAGCCACAAGTCTAGGAGGACACACAAGCTGTGAGCAAGTTCCCTATGGACAATTCTGTTCAGAACTAAAGAATGACTATACCACTAGAATTAGTTAATTTGCTGCTCTGTGTTGCTAGGATTCAGCTTGAATCTATTTTTCCTTATCCAGACTTAAAACTTCCACCAGGTCAGGATTTCTACTGCATTTCTAGTCCAGTCTGGATGAAAGGGAGAAATAAAACTTGGACTCATCCGCAAACTGATAATACCTCACCCTGTACTGATGGATGACTTCTCCCAAGTTCTTTATGTAGAAAAAGCAAAGCCAGACATACCAAATGGCACCCAGGATCAAAGTGTCCAAAGATATATCCCAATGTTTTTAATTTTCCCAAGTTGGGGAGAATGAAGGGCAGAGCTAGGAGTGAAGAGGGGGATCAGTTTGGAGTCACTATACATGCACAAACACTAAAGGTCCAACAGCTTGTGAAAACAGCCCTATTTAGAGAATCCAGGTGCTTGGTGGGCAGTTGGATAAATTGTTAGTCTCAAAGGATCAGGCTCAGTCAGTTCAGTTCTAATTTACAGATTTAGTGAAGCTCCAAGGTCATCCTTCCTTTTCCCACACAAGTGCCTAGAAGCATCTTGAACAAATACTGTTCTTTTTAACCTGTTTTGGCTTCTATCTTGCCAGCCTGCTACAAAGGCAAACTGAAGCTGGTCAAAGTGATTTGATAAGAAAATAGTGTTTTTTTTTACTGGAATATAAAATAACTTCCTATGATTTTCTGGGAGAAGGAACCTAAAGGAGATTGGTGATCTGTAGGGTTCCAAGTGGCCCATTGCAGCTGCTGAGAAAACCTTCCCAGAAACCTGGTTCTTTTTGATTTTTTTAAGGCTCAGATAGGCACCTTCATATCAGGGCAATAATTTGGCTATTTTTGGTTTTGCCTAGCAAGAAGAACAATGTAGGAGCAATGGTTCTTGAAGCTGTGTGCTTTCCTCAGACTTGAGAACAGTTTTAAATCTTAAGAAATGTAAACTTCCAATTTGTTTATTGGGATTATGTCACATCTTTCTTCTGATAGATTGGTAGCATTCCTTTCTCCACATTTTTCCCATTCACTGAGAGAGAGAATGACGACTCCCCAAATCAGCCAGTGAGCTTACATAGCTGAGGGTAAATTGATTCTTCCTGGTTCTTGATTCTTCCTGGTTCTGGTTCAATATTTTAACCACTACACATCTAAGAACTCATATAATTTCTAAGAGGTTTTATGGCAGTTCTCATGAAGAAAGGAAACTTTTATGCATTCCAATTATACTATTAAATAGTCCATTATAAGATATAAAATATCTCTACCATTGGCAAGAAGACTCCTATAGAGAGAAGTAGTGTATTTTTGGAAACAACCTCTTGTATGGCTGTAAAAAAATTCATTTAGTGTGAACCATTTCAGTTTTGCCCTACCATATCCTAAGATTCTTCCCATTTAATTTTCATAAGATGAATATCAATTTAATTCCCATCTCTCCAAAAGGCCACTTTAAACATAAAAATAAGTTGATGCTGATACTTTCTGATGTTGGATTCTGATCCAGTGCTACCTGAATAATCAGCAATACAGAACTGTAAAATTATTGTTCCGTTAGAGAGAAAGAGCTGATTACTTTTTATACTGTTTTTCTATCTTACATTGACTACAGGTTTTTCTCCCTTCCCCCAATGTGAAAATAAGAAAAATAACCAGATACTTACATTTTAATAAGGGACAGTAAAGAGGAAAATGCATTGGTATGAATAATAGAGATTTTATTCCAAGCTAAATCCCTGCAAGAAAATATAAAATGATAATGCTTAGTAATGCATAGTGTTGATTTTTTTCATTAATAATAAAATGATGAAATGGAATGGGAGTCACAAAGGTTTGCAAGAATATATTTTTAAGACACTGACTAAAAGGACACCACTATTTCAGAACCAGCTCTGGATCTATGCAATTATACAACTTGTACTAGTTTCGACAGGTAGTTTTTCTTTTAACTAGGATCCACTGCAGTTTATTTGAAATTGAAGTAGTTCATGTTTTCTTTATAAAACTTGTGGATTATGTTTTCCATTTTGTTGTTGTTCAGTCGCGCAGTCGTGTCCGACTCTTCGCAACCCCATGGACTGCATTACGCCAGGCCCCCCTGTCT
>JANHZU010003128.1:286794-299603 GCA_032468055.1 Acrochordus granulatus | reverse complement strand
AATCTTGCTATCATCTTTTTCCTAGTGTTTTTCGCACAAGTGTGGGAGGGTTGATCCATTTGGTTGTGGAGGGAATTGACTGATCAACTTGTTTCCCAAGCATGACATCATGGAATGAAAGAGAGTGACTGGCTCATCCAATTGGCTTTCATGGGTAAAGCAGGACTAGAACTCAATCTCCTGGTCTCTAGCCTGGTGCCTTAACCATTAGACCAACCTGGCTCTCTTTTAGTTACAATCCTATTATGATGGGAATAAAATAAAATGACTTGTGCATTCAGTTGAAAGAGAAGGCAGATTTCTTAATTATTCAAATGATTTTAAAATATCAGATTAATTATGGGTTATATTTTTCTAATATAATTCACATTGACTAGCTTAAATGTTAATGGATTAAAATTATTCAGATAGAGTTGCAGCATCCCCTTCTGGTTGGAAGATCAGCTTTCACATATCTAGGTTCTCTTAAGGGAGTCTCAAGGTGTTAAACAATGGTCACAAAATGGTGAACACTGTCTTAGGTCTTTCTAACAGAATATGCCCTGTATTTCTATCTGGGAAGATTCGAGTTCATTATTCAGGGTCAGACAAAGTAAATCTTCAGGCCACCATTTTTAGAGATGTTGTCTATGTTGCTGAATTTCAGAGCACTAGCAAATGCAGTCCATGTGATATTCCTGATTATTAATAGTATTTACCCCATATAAACTAGGAAGCAAAAAGAAAAAAAATCAGGAAAAAACAGAAAAACAAATAGACTTTATATCTAATCTTAGGAGCTAAGGCAGATTAAGCCTCTTTAGTAGTTAGATCAAGGAATAACAGAGCGGGAAATTGAAAAGCATCCTGAAAGAAGGCGGTAACAAACCACTTCCATACTGTTACCAAGCAAATTGCATGGCTGTGCCCATATAGTCACCAGAAAGTAACCTCAACTTATTGTAGAAGTGTATGTATCATTTTTTTTACCTCTACATTAAAAAAAAGTATTCAAAATCATATGAGTTCTCAATATATGCTTAGGAAAGATTTGAGGGGCCTTCAAAACACAAATATTATTCATAATGAATAATCCCATTAAATGATTGTATTTACAAGGCTGTGAAGTGATCAAAGAGGGAAGATTTAATTAAAATCTCTTACATTTTTAAGGATGCAAACTACAATATGTTTTGGGTACTTTGCCCCAGATAACACTGCATACTGTAAAATTTCAGTCACAGTTTCAGTGAAATGGAATATTTTTGCTAGTAGGATTCATAACTGATGCAAAAATGTGAAACCTACTTAATTAGTACTATGTTGTGTAGTTTACAGATCAGTAAAAAAAGTTAAACTTTTTTTATTTAGTTTAATCATGAGCTTATTCATACCCTTAATAGATTTTATATAGTAGATCCAAAAAGGCTTTATACCTGATGTTTTTCCTCCACCCATTCATACTAGTGGAGCATTCACTCTCTTTTATAGACACTATTCTATCTTTCAAGATTAGTTAAATATTAAATAATGTAATTCAAAGACTTCCCTTGGAAGCCCTAGTAAAGATAGAATCAGCAGGTGCAATCAAGTTTATAATTCTGGTTATTTTTTACATACTCTTTAAATTAGGCTTTTTCAAACTGACAACCTCCACAAAAGTTGGAATTAATTCCACACCAAACTGAAAACATCAAGGTGGGGAAGGTTGCTATAAATAAATTATGTTTGCATATTTATAAAATGTCTTTATATTGAATGGATTACATCTCAATACATTCTACAAATAGCTTTTATCCCATTTTCTGATAAATAGAGGATTAAAGCAAGATTTTTGGAAAGTAATATATTATATAGACCCGAGGCAAAAAATTCTCTTTCAGTGAAGCCTGTTTCAATTATTTTTTAAAGTATTACATACTGCAACCTAAGTTTCTAGGCATTAGGCTCTCAACTTTAATTTACAGTTTTAATCCTTGAATATAGAAAGATTCTCCAGTTACACATATTGGAATAGTACTGCTGATAGCAGTTTCCATTAAAAGTACATCACTTAACTCATGTAACATAAGTTACAAGCTAATTTTTGTGTAAAAATGTTTCCCATGTAGACATTTTTAACATGATGGTACATTTAAAAGCAGAAGAAAAAAACTTTGATATAATATGGTTGTCAATAGCCCAATTTTTACTAAGGTATTATAGGTTCAGTTATAGCTGCTATATAAAATAGTAAAATACAAGGACAACACAATAAAATATATATTTAATGATCTACAATAACCTCTCATTTGAGCAGCTGCTTTCTTGCCACTGCCAAGCAAATTAGATAAATTGTAATATAGATTTAGAATCTATATATTTATATATTAACCAGGCTTCAGAACACCACACTCTTGATGATCCTTCACCAGTATATCCTTCACCATTCTGAGTATAAAATACCAAATTTTATAAATCCAATTAAATAAATTCTCAAATTTATTTATGTACTTAGCTGGAGGTTGTCCCACTGAATATTACAAAACATAGTTCAGGGTTTATAATAACAAATTTTGATGGAACCACGGATATCCAGATTCTTAATACTTTTTATTCATTGTTACTACATAACTCATAGCAGAATATCCCCTGGATGATATCTGGCTCTTTGATCAATGTTTTTGCTGCAAAATGCTTTGATTTAACCATTTGTGAAAATGACTATATATCCAAAGTGCCTTAAACTTTCTAATTTGTTACAGCGTACCCTAGCTTTGCATCTGCGGAATGAACAGAAAAAATAAGACACCTTCTCATTTCAACTCTTTTCAGCAAGGTGGCTACTGTACATCCCTTCACCTGGAAAGTCTTTGCTTTTGTACAATAGCCCCAAATTCCAAATTGTCTTTAATATTCTCAGGGAAGCAAGTCCATGAGACACAACCTATTGACTTAGAACAATTTGTACCAGATGCAAAGAAATAGACATACTTTATGCCTTGTCGCAGTCTCTCCCATGCCATCCTATTCTTCTTGTTTGCTCTTGCTAATACTCAGCGCAACAAATCATGGATGCTAAGACCAAAAAAGTGGCTGATGAGACAGTGGTGGGACAATACTTAGCAGGTTAGCCACACTTTACGCTGCACTGATGAGTTTTGTCGCGTGATGAATTTAACTATCAGTGTTCCTTCTCAGAATCCCCCAACCTGTCGCTGCTCCAAGGTTCACAGGCAGCACAGCCACCGCTTCACCTTCGTGCGGTGACGGAGGGGTGTACCTGCGTCCCGGCGCGAAGGAAAGCTTCTGCCCCTTTCCTGCGTCTAAAGGTCTCCCCCCTTCCGAGCCCACCGTTCTTACAGGTAGGAGGTGAAGACGCTGAGGTTGGCGGGCACGTCTGCGAGGCCCACGTCGGCGCAGTCCACCCGCAGGAGCATCCCGTCCGGCTCACAGTGGCAGGAGGCCGGGCAGCTTCTTTGGCGCGTCCCCAGCCCGGAGGGCAACCCGAGCACGCCGAGGAGAAGCAACGCGCGGGCGGGGAGCGCGGCGACTGCGGCGGTGTCCATGGTGCCGAGGCGGCGCGGGCGCGGGCGCGGGCGGCGTCGGCTGCGGAGCTGCTTCTCCGGACTCGGAGGGAGCTTCTGACATCCCCCCTTAGCTCGCTCGCCAGCCGGGGGGCGCGGCGGCGCGGGGGGCGAAGGGGTCGGAGCGAAGATTCCGGGCCAGCCTAACTGGAGGGCGAGGGGCGTCGGGGCGCGCGTGCCGAGAGAGCGGCGGGGGGCTGAGTCGAGAGGCCGCCCGCAGCTACAGCCCGCGCGAGTCCTGGCGCGCGGCTCTCTGTGGGGCGTCTCGGTTTACACGCGGTTTTAAAGAGCTGGAATGCGGACCGCGCGCAGCTCCCGCAGTCTAGCGCCGGAGATGCGCTTGCTGCAGCGCGGGAAAGAAAGCTCGCGAGCAGGGCTGGCCCGGGAGGGGAAAGGGGAGGGCTGCTGGCGCTTCGCGGTTCGTGTCGCAGGAGCCCGCGAGCGCAAGTCGGGGGCGCGGAGAGGCAGAGCCACCGGGTTCCCTCCCTCTTCCCCTCCCTGGCTGGCGGCTTTTAGTGCCAACGGGAAAAGGTCGGTTTGGCTGGCAGCAGCTCAAGGCTCCGAGGCGATGGCCGTTTGCACAACGAAGGCGGCTCAGATGAAAGGTCGCTTTCCTCCCGCTCCCCCGCCCATCTCTGCAGCCACCTGGAATAGTTCAGGTTACTCGGGGTGCCAGTTTTCCGCGCTTCCTCCAGAGAGGCGTTGCGCCTGCAAAAGTTGGCCGGTGGCGCGAAGTCAGCAGGTGCAGCCCTGGTGGGCATCACACAGAAGAAGCATGCTCTTGTCATCCAAGAAGACTCAGGTTACAGGAAGCTCTCTCTGGTTGAACGTTAGAGGATTCCTAACTAACAGTATGTGCCCTCAACGGAGAGATCAGTTCGCCAGAGAAGTTAACTGCTTTCATCTGGATCCCTGCACAGAACATAAGGCTGAGTTCCGTGACCTAACTTGCTCTTTTTACTCAGTGAGTCTTTCCCGATTGCTGAGCGTTTTCTACTCACTGAGTTGACATGAACATTTGTTGTGACCATTTCCAATCTGTACACTATACTGCCTTTGTTTCTATTTACCGCAATTACCTGATTTGTGCCCAAAATATCAGGGGATCAAAGCCCAACAGATTTCAAACAACTTGAGGCTGCCTTGGGTGGTGTTTGAATAACTGGCAAAGTTCTACTTTGCCCCTCCCCCCTCTGTAAACGGCAACTTAACTCTTATCTCACTCAAAGGCTGGGGCTGAAATGGAGGCACCTTTATGGGGATGACAGATTTTCTTTTTTTCTGCAGAAGCATGTGATAAGGAGCAAATGAAGAGCGACACTGTGGTTCCATGTTGAACTAAACTATAGATCAGGCTTCTTTCACTTGCTACCGTCCTCTGCTTATGCTGGCTGTGGCTGGAATTCAGTTTACTTGCAGCTGGAATTATAGAGCCAGAATTATAGCACAGTGGTTAAGGCATCAGGCTAGAAATCAAGAAACCATGAGTTCTGGTCCCATTTTGGGCACAAAATCAGCTGGGTGACCTTGGAGCAGTCACATGATCTCAGCCCTAGACAGAGGCAATGGTAAACCACGTCTTAATACCTTGCCAAAAAACTGCAAGGACATGTCCAGGCAGTCTCTGAGAACTGGACACAAGTGAATGGAGAAAATAAGGATAGGGGCAGAAGATATAGGCAAGGATTCTGTGATTTAATTAGTCTCTGCTTTCATCCCACAGAACATGCATATCTTGGGGATGTGCACTTCCATAGACAACTTGTATAGCATATAATCCAGTAAGTGATAACTCTACAAGTGTAATGTTTTATCAGAGTTTAATTCAGTAACCCTGACTAGAACCAGTTAAATGGGTAACTCTAGATTTAGATTGACTGAGGACAGAATATTTCTTCAGAAGGTATATTTCTTGGTGTTGCTCTTCAAATGTACACAGCCTTTTTTACACAATTGTTGTGAATTGTTAACCGATTTTAGGCAATTAGGAATCACTGTTTCAAGCCTGAAAAACTTGCTTCATTTTAATTAATGCTGTACTGGCTGAAATATTTTGACAGGCACATTTGGAATAAATGTAAATATAATGTTGTAAGCAAATGTGGTATAACTTTTCTTCAAGTTAAATGTGCAAAAGATTTTAATCTTAATATTTTATTTTGTATCACATTATTTATTTACTATGTATATGCTTTTCTTTCAGGATATCAATGGTTCTTCTCTAACTTAATTTTCACAATATTAGGCTCAGGTAGAATAAAGGGTCAAAAGTAAAATTCATAGATGAGTTGAGTGTTTGAATCCAGATATCCCCAGTTTACCAGTGGAGATTATACTGAAATGTCTTCTTTCAGCCTCTTCAGCTTCCATAAATCTATATACAGTACTATTAAAACTCTTGTGTCTTTAACCTTTAACTGAGCAAAATGAGCTATGCTGCAACCCAATATTCCTTTGGGAATGAAATTTTGGAAAGTTTTTGCCATTTCAGTGCCACTTTGCAGTGTTGTTTAATGCCACAGTGTAGCGATTCGCAGATGGGATCTGACAGCATCCAATAGGTCAGATGAAGCAAACATAAGTGACAGACAAAGTGATGCTTAGAAAGTGGAGAGATGGAGATGAGCAGAAGCAGATGCTTGCTTTGCTTTTGCTACTTTGCTGTCTTCCCTGAGCTCTCTTCATCTTTTATTCATATGTGAAACAATACATCATTTAGTTGCAGGATGTGGACATAATACAATCAGACAGGTCAATCAGGCAAGAGTTATTTTTTAATAAGAATAAGAATTCCTTATCCTAGTTTCCAGAGACTGAGATACAAACTTAAAAGGTAGTAATTATTTCTACAAGATTATCCTTCTATTAATCCTTGTAATATTTGCAGGAAACAAAGTTCAGCAAATTTCAACAGACTAAGGTTGGATAGGATTATCCCCACATATCCCCTTTCTTAATATTTTTTAAAGCAGCAAAATTCTGCAATTGTGTATGTAAACATTGTATATTGGTTCTGGAAAACACCATAACAGCTGGTTGATGAGGCAACAATGAGTGAATAGTAGAATAAAGAGAGGGAAGGCATTGAAGAAAACAACAAGCAGTAATCAAAAGAGCAAGTGCAAAAATCCCATATCCAAATAGTTGTTTCAACCAATCCATATCTGGTAACCACCCAGCCAGCCAGTCCCAAAAACCATTGAATCCAATGGTGATATGCATAGTGAGATTTTTCAGTTCTTGCAGTCTGTCTTCAATGGAATGACTGTTATCAATAAGGTTAAAACAACACATCTGCTTGAAAGCAGAACATCCATGATGATGTTTCAGCAGCAAGAAGTCAATAGCAGCTCGATTTTCCAGAATGGCACTATGCAGCTCTTGTTGTTCAGAATTTAGAACAGCTATGGCTGATGATATGACATTAATAGCCTTAACAATGAAGCAAGCCAATCTGTTTAGCTGTCTAGCATTTCCTGCAGCCAAACCTGGGTCCCTCACCATTGAAACTGCAAGTGATACATACTCTGACTTAGTAAATTAACAGATGAATCACAGCTTTCTGTGAGGGTGGTCACGGCTGCTCGGCATGTATGGATAGCACGTCTAGAAGGCAGGATTAAAGACAGATGGCTAAGGCAACATTATGTGTTATCTGGTATATTGGCTGGAACATAACTAAAGGTATGATCTCCACAAGTGAAGAACCATCCTTTTGGTAGAATAACATGAACCCTATAAGATGATAAGGTTTAGGTAGGTGAGCATTTAAAACCAACAGCTGTTCCCATTTGTATACATTCTTTCTTACAATTCACAGCCTTTGCACAAGTAGCATTAGCAGCAGCAATGGAGTATAAACAGAGATAGAATCATGGGGAAGTCTAGTTACAATCGATCCTCAAGAGGTAAAAGCAGAATAATCAACTGTGGGATTAGAAAAACTCCCAAAGATAGTATCATTAATGTCTGTAAGTGATTGTCATTAGACTGGAATTAAACAAGTACCTAGTAGGCTGCTTAGTTAAATGTGATTTGGTAAGCAAAAGTCAGACACATTAGCTAGTGTGGCCAGCTGGGGTCAAATGTTAAAATACATTCTATCTTTCAACGAGGGATGACTTTGAATTCCAGATACTGGTTGCACAGGAACAAAGCACAGAACACACATAAGAATTAGGAAAAAGTTTGTAGTAACTTGAGCAAGGATTGCCAGAAACAAAGTCTCAGGAGTTTCCTCTCAATGATTCTAAAGCAATTGTCCATGCTGACGATGCCACAGCTTTAACATCTCCCCACATGATTGATCTTGTGGCGGTTGAAGATCTGCGATGCTTTCGTCACCAAGACTTTCTTTTCTCCTCTTTGGTCACTTCCAGCATCAGCTGTAAGTTTGGAGTTGGGTTGGAGAGTCCCAGATGCTACGCCATTCAGTGCCGATTTTTTCGTACCAAGGCAGAACCCGCAACAGACCTGTAAGAGGAAGCAAAGCGGCGTAGCCACGCCCCCATGTACTAAGGGGGATGGCTGCAGCCTTTTCAGGGTTTTCCATTTTTTCTTAAAAATGGCGTTCCTGAGGAGTATGTTGATCAGCGTTGAGTGTTAAATAATTTAAAGAAAATAAAACTGTGTACAGGGCATTTTGTATATCCAGTAAGCCTAATGGTTGGGATTTTGCCGTTTTTAATTGTTTTTCTAACAGCGTTTTCAAAGAGGGTTGGGCATGCTCTATAATGGCTTGTCCCATAGAATTGTACAGGATACCGTGCTTTAAAGTGATATCCCAAGCAGAACAAAACTGCGCAAAGATCAGTTAGCTGTTAAGGATTGTTAGCTGTTTATAAAGTGAGTGGGCGACCCATGATGGCAATAGCATGTAAAGTATGACTTATAACATGCTTAGCAGTTTTTTTATGTTGCCGTAGCCCAAACAAAGCCAGAGTATGTATGAATAGAAACCTGTATATGAGTATAGAGTTTTAGATCAGAGGTCATAGTAACATCCATTTGCCAAAGCTGGTTTGTTTCCAGACCTCGAGGGTTAACAGCATACGGAAAAGCAGTGGGCGTGGCCATGGAAAGCAGACAAGAATACACAATCTGTTGTGCCTCCTGAAATGGGGGGAAGAAACTGCTTTGCAAGCATTTTTGCAGATCGATGAAAGAAGGCACGACTTGCAACAGGATCAGAAAACAAAGAATGCAGAGACAGAATTTGAAGAGCCTGATCCATCCCAGCATTGCCTTCAGCCAGCGGTCCAGGAAGAGTGGTAGGACTTCGAACGTGGCAAACAAAGTATGAGTGCATTTGATTCCTCAAAAGGTTTCTCAAAGTTAAAACTAAAGCCATCAAATCATTATCAATTAAAGGTGTTATACAAGCAGTGGGTAAATGCCCAAATAAATCCACAACCAATTTAATCGGTTGAGTTTGAAACATTCGAAAAGTCAAGATGGCTGGGCGCTTTTTCTGCTCTTTGAGCACATTTTTTGTGGTAAAGTGAACTTTCCATTCAACAGAATGTGGTAATTGATAAATGATAACTCCTCGTGGTGGCAAACCATCAGAAAAGACAGTGATCACATGTTGGAGCAGGGCAGGAGAGCGTAAGGGTTTAACATAAAATGATGCAGAAAGAATTAAGGCAAGGCACAGATTGTTTGGCAAATTACAGTGAATAGTGTCTACCTAATCACTTAAAGCCATCTGATAAGATAATGATAGTTGCCTTAAATAAAAATTAATCAGATCATCCCCAGTAAGTTGTAAAGCTTGAAACCACCCCTTACAAAGAAGATCGATAATGGCGTCTTTGTAAGGCTAAACATTTCTTGGTGGAATAAAGGAGAAATAAAGCCATGCAATAATATATGCTTTAGTAGTAGTATCAAGAATGCATAAAACTCCAGTAGGAGTATGCTTGGTAGAGAGTACTGCAAGCATAAGAGGACAGAAATACGGTGGTCTATCTACAAATTGCTGAATAAGGAGTTCATTGAGAATTTGAAAAAGTCGCTGGTATTCAGGAGAGAACTGAATCTGATGTGAATCACACCAGCAGGGGTTTTTCCTTTGGTAAGTAATTGGAATAAGGGGTGTAATGCAAGCCGGAGGTGAGCCGGGCCTTTCCCGTGGATTGCCCCAGCTGTGGTGGGCAGCGGTTATCCCTCCCCCCTCGCAGTTGCCCGTTGTGCCACGTCGGCCGGCGCCTAGCAGCTGACTTAGAATTGGCGCAGACCAGGGGCTAGGAGATAGTTCTAATGACCCTCCACCAGTTATTGTTGCACAAGGTCTTGTAATGAAAGCAGTTTTTCTTTAGAGAAAAAAACACAGCTGTTTCTTTAGGAATTAAAAAACAGCCACTCAGCTCATTCTTCCTCCCCTCTACCCCTCTGCTGGGGAGATGCGATTGGAGAGCAGATACTTAGGTCTACTTTGTTGCACTGGGGCAGGAAGGATAACCGATGGATTTAAGAGTGGAGCCAAAGCCCCAATCATTACGAGCTTTGGTATTAGAATCAGGAACAAAATTAGGAAACAAATCTACTTGAGCTATAGAAGTGCTTTTCAGCAAAATGTGTGGCAGATTCGCCCATACTTGTACCTTGATTATGCCTGTATCTGGGACAACGGACTAGTCTTGTCGTCCCTCGTGGGACCAGGACAGAAAAATCCCATCATGCTTTGGGTTAAAGGCACAAAAAGGTGGGTAAAAATCCACTTTTTGGATTTTTCCAGGAAGTTGAAAGTTAGAGTAGATCTAACCTGGCGCTATGTTCTGCAGCAGCTTGTAACTTGTTTATAGGGATGGAGGATCATTTGTAGTTGGGGTGGAGTGAAAAGCTGGACCATGGATTGTATATACCTTCTGTTGGGCTTGGGTCTAAGGCTGACCGGATTTCCTGTTAAGTTTTTCCTTGTTGCTGTATAATAGCAGCAAAAAGACCAGCGTTAAAGGTCTGTGAGTCAATGTTCTGACATGCATGGAGCATATCAGGAAGCTGCAGATTGGTAATTGCAGCCAGGGTTTGTAATGCACATTTGCAATCATCATTAGCATGTTCTTGGGCAAATTTGAGCAGCAACTTATTAGCTGCATCAGGATTATCTATTTGCCTTTGAATAGCCTCTTGCAAACGATTAGTAAAATCTTTAAAAAGTTTGGTAGCTCTTTGTTTAACAGATGAAAAACTTTTCGTAGGCTTTCCAGTCACTGGTATTTTACGGAATGCCTTTCTAGCACAAACGGCAATGTGATGAAGCCATTGCAGTGGACTTTGTATTTGCAAATCTACTGTAGAAAATCGACCTTCTCCTGTTAACTGATCAAATAATACTTACATGCCAGCGGCAGCCATAATTTGAATTTGCTGTTCCGCTGTGTGCCGGAACGTGCTGTCCCAGATTATAGGACAGATGGTGGTCAGTTCGTCAGCCGATAAATCAGGAGCCTTTTTAGTTGCTGCAACCATTTGTTGAACAGCAGTAAAATTTTTACAACAATCATTGATGTTATGAGAAGGCTCACAAGAAGTTTCATTAAGTGTTTCCCTAATGGAATCTACAGTAGCAGGAACTAACGTAGGTGGAGAAGAGGAAGGAAATGAAGGAGGACCAGAAGGCAAAGCGTCAGGAAGTGAAGTCTTAGTTTTTAAAGGAGAAAAGCGTTCAATGGCAACCTGGCAGAGATGCCAAGACTGAAGAATTTTAATCGGCGATCAAGGTTCAGCATGCAATGCATATCCAATTTTGTTCTAGTCCTCAATCCTGAGGGTTCCACCCTCTGGAAACCAAAGACATCGTTCCCCTACCTCCTGAATTAGCGTGCAAAGATCGTGGATAGAAGAGGAATGCTGTGCTTTAAGTAGTAAGTTAAGCAAGTTATTGCAATGCTGATTTTGAGGAACAGAAAGAGAGAAAGAAGCCCCCATGCTTATCAGGGATCGTGGAGATGAACTGACACATCTGGAACCTGGGCCAGGCATGATAAGTGTTCAGGGGTTCTTGTTCCATGGTAGAAGCCTCGTTCCATGGAGAGAACCAAAGTCCTGTGCTTCGTGCCCCATGTTGGGGCACCAGATGTAGTGATTAGCAGATGGGGTCTGGCAGCATCCAATATGTCAGATGAAGCAAAAGGAAGAGACAGACAAAGTGATGCTTGGAAAGTGGAGAGGTAGAGATGAGCAGAAGCAGGTGCCTTGCTGCCTTCCCTGAGCCCTCTTCGTCTTTTATTCATATATGCCATAATACATCATTTAGTTGCAGGACATGGAGACAATACAATCAGACAGGTCAATCGGGCAAGGGTTAATCATTCCTTATCCCAGGTTCCAGAGGCAGAGATACAAACTTAAAAGGCAGTATTGTTCCCTCAAGCTTATCCCCCCAAATTTCTGCTTACTCTGTAAATAGGCTGTTCATGGGTTTGCCCACAAGGTGCCATATCTACAAGAAGAGAGATTCAGTCCGGATAATGCCTTGATGAGATTAACTCTTGTAATATTTGCAGGAAGCAAAGTTCATATGACTAAGCTTGGACAGGATTATTCCCACAATAGCACACTACATTGGTACATAATTAAGAAACAGTTTCTCTCACATTTATCATATAATCATGGTATTAGGTTACAGCTGTCAGACATGCAGCACAATATAAAGTTTATTTCAGTATTTGGAATAAAACACCAGAAATCTATTTCTGGGGAGGTTGACTGTGAAGAAAAGCATCAATGATGTTTTATTCCTTAGTACTGAATATGTTGAAGCAGCCTTAAGCCTAAACCACTCAAGATATGCTGAGGAAAAAATACTGTTTCATACCACTGTCCTAGTATATTTGCATAAGACTGTCTTACTCTGTCAAAATAGGTTTTTCAGAATGTCATTCTTACTTTCTGCATAGGGATTTCACATCCATTTTGAATTTTTATCAGACATAAGAATATAACAATGCATAGTTTTAGATTTCAGGGGTATCTTTCATGTATGTTTCATAATATTTGGAAGCTGGATTGCTGAATTTGGAAAACCCAAAATTCTATGCAAATGGAAATATATGCCTATTTCAGCCCTCTTTACAGATACTAAAAAATAAATGGTTGCTATGGGTAGTCCTCAAGATATGACTGTGATGGAGCCAGGAATTTGGTGTGGTGGCGCAGTGGACTAGTGCCACCAATTATGCCGACCAGAATGGCCAGCATTCTGGCAGGTTCGGTCTGCAGCTCCGCATGACGGGGTGAGCTCCCGTCACTTGCCTCAGC